>ML783490.1:417861-429807 GCA_009831015.1 Picea engelmannii | reverse complement strand
TAATGTCATTGGAAATAATTTTTGGATTTGCTTTGGTGGATACAAAGGTGGATCATTTCATTTTTGAAATTTAGCAAGAACCAAGAGATAGCTAGAAACCTTTGCTAATATGTATCTCAAAAGTTTTTTTTTATTTCAAAATACCACACAAAAGGATATGAGATAATTCTTATTTGCATTCAGTTGAAAAGGTAGATATTACATTTAGAGTATTGGGAGATTTGTTTTTGAAGTTAGCAACAAATGTTCATGCACTATTGATGTAGTCATATTTAATTTTGACTATTCATTGTGGAAAAAATCTAAAGATTGCATTCAATGCTTAGGATTTTTTCTTGGGTGAGATTTGATGACAAGAAATAGAGTGGAATTGGGTAATAATGGATATGCAATAATATATAGTCCTATATAGGAGTTGGTGGACAAGAGGAAAAATATTATTAAAATTCCCTTACATGCATAAGTATCATCTTATAGATTGTTTGATGATAACCATGATGACACTATTACTGTTAACATAACCAAAACTAATTGAACATAAACTTAATTCAATAAGATTGATTTATTGTTGAATATAATCGTTGGTTCAGTTGATTGAGATGAATATAAAATATTGTTGAATCTTCCCATGGAATTTTGTTGATTATATGCTTTGGTGACTTTAAGAAGTAAGTTCTATCTTCTAGATTTCTACAAATTTATTTCTTGCATTTTGTATCAATATTTATAAAATAATATACGGTGCTTATATAAATTTGTCTAAAAATAGAGTTCATTAATAACCATCTTATAAGACTCTAATATTTAGATGTGTTATGTTACCCCTCTATGCCTATGGATAAATTTAGAGATATCACTATCTCCACCATTGATGAGGGATCGATTCCTTTGAAAGCACAATTGTTCTCTACATTCTCATTATTGGCGCCTGCACTCCCTCAATCCTTCATTGAGAGTCTAAGAATTTCTTCCAATATGATCAAATGATGCCATTAAAGTGGAATTAAATGGGATCTGTCATGCAAAATATTCCATATAACCTTGGAATCCATCTTCTAATTCCTCACATCCAATCCACCATATAACCCTCATTCCGTCCTTAGAGCAATCAAAGTTACTTGTTGAGTGAATGATCCTCCTTTTGGAGGAGGCATTCTCTTTTCCTTACTTTCTTTTTCAAAGATGATTTTTTCTCTCTTATATAAATAATGGTGCATTATTTTTGGAATGCGGAATGTGTTGGAGAAATGATCAACTCTGTTACCAATCATGCAAATAATGGGTCCTTACTTTACTTGAGTGTAATTATTAACACCCTTGGAAAGTATGATAAACGGTCCAAAATTCCTATATTCAATCTCAAGGACACTAGAGTGATCACAATCACAATCATTGTTTCCATTTATTGATTAGTCTTCTATAGTAAACATATCAACACATGAATGCGCCTCTTATGTCTCTTCAATGATAGTATTAGTATGCCTCTCAGAGATACTAGATGTGTATTCCTATTAATAATTTCCACCAATTTCTCGAGGTTATGTTTGATATTCTAGGGTATTAGAACAATAAACCAGACATATGTCTATTGCATCCTTCCATCTAGCACCAAAATCTATAACAAGTTGTTCTTTTGAGGAAGTAGCTATATCTTGGTACGAAAAGGGAAAACATCCTTCATTTGTATTGTCAATGAAACATGGGTGATCATCATAGATCTAGTTTTTTATAGTCGAAAAGATGGTTGTAGAGTTGGAAGTTATCATCAGTTGCTCACATGTTGTCTCATCTACATGGATAATAGGACTAGAGGCTAACAATTTTTCTTCTTTCAAATCTATAGTAACTTTATCATCTCTAAAAGGGGGCATGGGGCTTCTTTCAATGGGTTTCACCATAATTGATCCCTTAAATGATGGGTTTCCATTTATCATGATCATAAGGGCTCCACTATCTACAAAAATGTTCAAAAAAATTGTAGCAGATGGGATTGTTCCTTTGTCGATACTTTTAAAACATCTCCTAGCATCCCCTTTTTGGATTTTTTTTTTTTTAATTTCATGTATTTTTTCATTGAAATACTGACATAGTCTATGCATTTATCCATATAAATACCAATGAAAAGAAATAAAAGTTTTCATATTTGATACAACCACTTCATCAATAATCTATCTATCCATTCGATGGATTTCCATTGGACGTCTAATAGATTATAAAGCCAATTCGTCGGGGAAATGGTTGATCGGTTCGACGTATGTTCATAGGACTTTTGATGCACTTCCTATGGAATTCCAATGAACCTATCATGGAATTTTAACATAATTCTACTAGATTTTGAAGTCGATAACTATCAAACGTACAACCTATACATAGTTCCATTGCTCATATGAAGACCAATTTTTGAAAAAAAATGGGTTGAAGGATTTGTCTCACATGCCAAATTTTTGCGACAAAAATTCCTCGGTAAAGAGTAAAAAATAAGACCTAGTGTACTAGTGATCCCCTCAAGTCCAAACCAATATTGAGGGAGGCACAAGAGAGAATAAAAAGAGTCAGTTCTTGTTGGATATATTACACACTCACCTAGGTAATTATTTTCATAAGGTCGATAGTCCAATGTTGAGGGCACAAATTAGGGTGCCTCCTACAAATTAGGGAACCTTCCCTCTTCATTTGATAGTTAGTTACACCTCAGTTATACTAGTGGAAGTCACTCATGCAATGAAACCTCGGTTTTATTATCAACAATTGCATGTAAACATCGGTTTTATCTCCAAGAGTGTGCATATCTCATGCATGTGGATAAGAGGGTACATATCTTGTGATTTCATGTGTTTCTCTCACTTTCACACATGGGACTCAGTTAAATAATGATTGCATGCACCAACTAACTAGGACTAGGTGGAAGATTACTTCATTTTCTATCAATTAGTGTCTAGATCTCTCTAGATAACTACTATGGCACATTAGTTACTCATGTAGCCTATATTATTGTAAATTGTTCACTCTTTGAGTGTGGAATACAATTAATACAATTATTTCTTTTATCTCAAGCTTCCTCTATTCTATTCTCTCTCGCAAGCTTTGTGTGTTCATTTTCTACTATCTAGGTTCATTGTAGCAACTTCACATGGTAGTATCTTCACATATTTTTGTTCCATTTGTTGGAGATGATGTCTACTTAGTTTCAGATCTATTTTTTGAATCACATGTGGAAGATATCATGAATGCTTCGCAGGAGGTGGATGAAGACACTTTTGCATGTGCCATGCATGCATCTCAGGAGCTGAATGAAGATACTTTTTAGTGTTCCATGCATGCATGATAGAAGACACACATAGATACTCCCATGCATGCATCTAAAGAGACAAAAAGGGGGCCTCACACTTCAAATTCAAATATAAAAATTTATGAGCATAACTTGGAGAAAAAAATAGACATTTAATTCCTCTAAAAAAAATACCAAATTTCAAAAAACAATCATCTGAAATAGAGTTCAAGAAGTGAATTTATGAGTATTTTAAAATCAACAAATTTTTAGCATTTTTTGAAAACGACTATATGATTTACAAAGTTTCTTCCAAACTTCACATGGTAAGGGATTTGGATCTTCTTCATTTCAATAAGAGAAAGAGGATATATGCACACATCTCACTGGTGCATCTACTTCATCGGATCTGTACAAACATCTACCTCTTCAACAAAATCTTCACCAAACCTAAGCTTGCACATTTGCAAGGTCTCCTTGGAGAGAAGGACACAGTTTCTTAGAAACTTAATTTTGTTCCTTGTTCATTTTTTTATGCATTGTACTTTGAGGGGTGGGGGGGGTTCCATGAGGTTTTCCCTATTTCCTCTATTTTTTCAATGTTCATTGATTGGATCCATTGTATAATGGGTACCTAACATGACCTTGGTTATCGGGATCCATTCATAATGTACACCATCGTACTATTCAGGGGGGGTGTTGGAGATATTACACACTCACCTAGGTAATTATTTTCCTAAGGTTGATAGTCCAATGTTGAGGGACATTCCATAGATGACAATATTCTCTCTTGAGGATATTCCCATACAAATTAGGGTTCCTTCTACAAAATAAGGTTCCTTCCCTCTTTAGTTCAGAATTAGTTACACCTTAGTTAGACTAGTGGAAGTCACTCATGCATGGAAACCTCATTTTGATCACCATCAGTTGCATGGAAACCTTCATTTTATCAACAAGATTGTGCATATCTCATTCATGTGGAAAACAAGGTGAAAATATTATCATTTCATGTGTTTCTCTTACTTCCACATGTGTGACTCAATTAACTAATGATTTCATGGACTAGTTAACTAGGAATAGGTGGAAGATTACTTTTGTTTCCATCAGTGAGTGTATATATCTCTTTAGATCACTACTATGGCACATTAATTACTCATGTAGCATATATTGTAAATTATTCACTCTTTGAGTGTGGAATATATTTAATACAATTCATTATTTTCTATCAAGCTTTCTCTCTTCTCTTCTCTCTCGCAATATTTGTGTGTTCATTTTCTACTAGCTAGGTTCACTATGAAAAATTCACAGTTACCTTGAAATATTTGTACTAAGGAAAATCCTACTCATAAGTGTCCTAGGAAGAATGAAATTCATTGCTACCTTACCCAACAAAAGGCTCCCTAACAACCATGTGTTTTGACTCATCCCTTCCCCCACCAACATCGACAAATGGTTGCATCAAATCCTGCCCCGTCGCAAGGGGGCATGGAAGGTACTCAGTTTGAGAGGTCTTCCTCAACCGAAAACATTATTATGTGTGATGAGACAATTTTGTTACAAACCCGAGCACGTATCTATGATACTCCTGAAGTAGGTCATGTGAATCAGGAGCCCGCTTCCTCTTCCCAACTTGGTGGCCCTCTCTAAATAGAAAATCCATCCTTGGACAAATTGCTTTTCCCACCCAAGGGTTTTATTCAACACATGACACACAATCTGAATACATAGGCCTCCCACAACTACAATACTTTGGAAGACCCATCCTAGGCACCATGTGCCATGTTTTCTTTATAATTCCTCAAAATATTCCCTAGGAAGTAGAAAGATTATTTTTCTATCATAGATGATCTTGATCCCTTATAATCTAGTTTGATTGCATTTGACACAGACCATGACCATAATTGTATTTCCCACCATATCACTTTTAAGATTAAAGTGAGATTACTTGGGAAAAAAATCTTCTGCACAATTGTTGATGAAGGTGCATCAACATGGAGTATGTCCATGGACCTTGGATACAACGTATGTTCTAATATACCCTTTGTTATAGATTCATATAATGATTATGCAAGTGTTGGTGTGGGGATTTTAAAAGACTCCATGCTAATGGGAACATTTCCCTTTCCCCCACCACCTCCTTCTATGGATATCTCTCAAATCAATATGATATCTTTGTTTAGTAGTAGATCCCTCGGGTATTTTGATCCTTGGGTTCCTTGTCTCAAGGAATTTGAGTCTTACAAAACTAGTACAACACCCATAGAAGTTGAGATTGCCTCTTCAGTGATCTTGTCAGTGTCAACTAATATTGGTTAGCACCTCCATCCTCATATCGAGTGTGATCATCCTACTCCTCCCACACATGTTTTTGATTCTCTGAGTTCACATGATTTCCTAGATCCTGAGTTTCCTTTGGATAAGGCCATCCTAGATGTAATGGCTTCCATATTTAAGCCCAAGGATGAGATGATTCATCGATTATATTTTTCTAATTCAGAAATGATGAGAGTTAGAATGATGAATCTTGATCTACGATTAGGGGAATTTGTTGAATCTTGATCCTTAACGTAAAGAATCAAAATGCATAGTGCATTGTATATAGGTGTGATCCAAAAAATCCAATTTTTTTTTTTTTTTTTTTAAATTTCACTATGCATTTTAACCCCATGTCTAGTATTTTTTCATGTGTTTTACATGACTCAATGATGTTTTGTTTGGAATTTTTATATGGAGACATCCACAAAACTCAAGGTATGTGTTTCAAATTGGCATATAGAGATAGTTTTTTCCTAGTGAAATCATTTTTCATTATTAACCATATTATTTGTTGACACAACGCCTTAGGTTTGATCTCCTCAAGTTGTGAAATTGGCCACTCCCTTTTCACATGACATAACTTGCACGATAGTTCCTTCCCTTCATGGGATCCCTAGATAGAACCCTAATTTATATCTAGTTCCCATGTTGTGGTTACTTATAGGCTTCGGATCCCTCCTATAGACCCACCATGAATCGGAGTTGAGAGTCATTGTTATATCTTCACATATATTTTGGACATAGCTTGAGGGGGTTCCCATCATTTTATGTGATTTTACAGTCACATATACATTTGTTTCTCATTTCATGCTAATTTTCACTACACTAATTTTTTCCTTCATCCCTCTTACTTCCATTGTAGTAACATTTCACCACACACCACTTGCATTATTTGGCCTCCATGTTGTGACCATTTACCCATGAAGAGAACAACTACCGAGAGTGGATCTCACTTGCCAGTATATGTTTTCATTCATATTTATTAGGTAAACTCCATGTGCTTGGAACATAGAACCATGTTATTAAGCCACTCGTTCTCTCTAGATTAGGTTACTTTACCACTTTTTTGTTCTCATTAAACCATGAAAAAGAAACCTAGACGAGCTTAATTTTACCTATTTTTCATGCTCATTAAAACCATGAAAAATACACCTTTTGAATATACTTTTAAATATTTTTTGGGCCGGTAAAATCTGAAAAAAAATGACATTATTAAACATGATTTTATCTCTCTTTCGTGATCGTAAAATGATGAAGGAGACACACAAAAAAAGAGTGAGGGGTTTTCTTCTATCATTGATCTATACTCATAAAAGTGGTATCGTGAGTTGTGTTTCCCTTGAACATGAAACCTATTTGTGTCAATGTCTTCAGTTGGGTTATAGCTTTCCTAGTATCCATATACCATTCTTATGACTCACTTTTAATTCTTCGGCTGGTTACTCTTCCATTAATTATGGAGATTGCTTCAATGCCTCATGCTTTGTTGCACTATATCATTGGTCCACTTGAGTCTTGCTACTAGGTAATCATTATGTTTTTCTATATGTTCAAGGGTAGTTAAACCTAATTCGATGATATATTGTCCCATTAACCATCCATGCCATCCATCCCTATGTTATTTGTACTTGTTGATTCTATCTCATCACATCATCTCTTGGTCTATGTTTTGTGTCGATTGAAGGGGGATACATTAAGGCCCTCCTTCGATGGATCTATTCATATTGACTTCAACACATTATTTAGGAGAGGGAACAAGAAACTAGCTAGTACCTTAGATCTTGCATTCCTCAGTGATAGACTTCCTCACAATTGACAGTGGCTTTACATCATTGAATCCTAATTGATTGATTATATGATTGTTCGACATAATATCCTTTATTCACACTCACTAGATTATACTAGATACCTTGGGGTCAATTTTCATCATTGGTGGGTCCCCTAATGTTTGTTAATGATATACCTCAATGATAGGTAATAAGACAGTTTCTACCATGCTCAACATAAGCTCATTTGTTCGCATGTTGTAGAAATGTACCATCCAGGTTTGGGAAGAAGACCTTGGATTTGGGGCCACATCATTCCTGTTCACCTCTCCCAAGTTTTGATGGAGTATGTCACTATTATATGAGTACTTTGAAGACTACGAGGGAAATCTCCTTGGTTCTTGGTGTCTTCCTCATGTATATTGTGACACAGATCCACATTGCATGTTATTCTATCTATGATCATTTCGATGATATGGATCCACCGTGTACTATTTTGTGGCCATTGTATTGCATTTCACTTCATGGATATGCAATGTATTATGTTAGTGACCATTCTTTGTTTCCCTTCTGAGCATGGGTATGCCTAGCTCGAGGATGATATATATACATACTTGATGCTTAATTGCATGCATTCCTTGCCTTCTTGACTGCTTTTCTCCCTCCTCACACTACCTCACATTGGTAACTATTAGTGTAATGTGTTTAGGCCATCCATTTCTATTTTGACCTCACACAATAAGGGGCATATGTTACAACCTTATTTTCCACCTTAAGGTATTTTTTTGTTATCAACAACTCCCATTAAATTTTCCTATTTCAGGGAAATTAAATCCCCCCCCCCCCAACTAAAATTATACATAAGCTATATTTCCTCAGGCTTGGGTAATCTTGGAATTTTCATAGAAGATGGTGTTTTCTTTTACTATTTTCCTATGATTTCCTCTTGTGCATTCTTAGTTTTAAGAGTTTGATTTTGTTCAAGAATGATCAAGGAATTTGATCTTTACTTGTTTAAGATGCAATCCAAGTTCATCTAATTTCAGTTTGTTCTCAAATATGGCTTATGGTCATGCACATGTTTCTCACATAATGATTCCAAAATCCCCAAGCCTGTCAGGGTTTTCCAATTCAATTTTTTTTTTTTTCGAAATGTTAAGTTTACAATACCACAAAAATTTCCTAAGACCTGAAATTTGCAAGCTTACCATCATTCTCCAATCTAGTTTTCAATGGTCGAAGAGTCATTGCACCACCTTATGTTTTTCCTGTAACCCAAAATCTGTAAGCTTGTCAGGCATATTCTCATGCACTATTCTATTAGAGGTCACTATTGTGATTTTAATGAAACTTGAAGGTTGAAATCCTGTCATGTTCCCCTTTTTGGGATTTTCCCAAGTATTGTGTTAAGTGGGTAAAGTGTCTTCGAAGATATTTTTACTGCAAGCTTACGGTACGTATATTTTTCTATTTTTTCTTAGGAAACTTTATTTTCACTTAATTGTAAAAAGGCCTTGTATTTTTTTTGTGTATAATTTAATGAGAGACTTAACGAGAGACTTCAAAGAATTAATTAGTCTCCATGCCCTACATACTTAGCATGTAAACTGATACTAGATAGAATATTATTATGGGGAATCTCTCTCAGATTGTCCCCTCGAGTTTCTACCCGGAAGCCTATTCCTACACAAGAACTAAATCTTGAATCATTCCTTTCTTAAATCCTATTCTTATAAATACTCATCTTCTCACAAGCTTATTCTTTTGAAAGACTATTTTGTGAAGAGGTTTTCTTGATTTAAGTATGTGGTATTAATAAAAGTTAAACATATTTATTACAACAAAAATATGTATACCATAAATTAATGAAGTGCATTTAACCTTTACCCTTGGAAAACATACACTTAGCAGATTTCCCAATGCCTACCATTGAGTATTATTTCGGGGAATCTCTTTCTAATTTTTCCTTCGAATAACCACTCTTTACCTTTATAATGTCCCTTTCAAAATGAGCTCTCCAAGAAATTGAAAGAATATCCTAAGTGATTCATGTAGGCTATAGTCAGTGGATAAAAGGGAATTAATTAATTATTTAATGTTACAAGGCGAAAAAGTAACTTTTTAAAACGTTACATTGAGTAAGTAATAAAAGGGCGCCAAAGTGACTATTGAGATAATGAAAAGTCGCATAACTTATTAAATGGGTAAAAATGGAAAAAAAAGTTCAACGAATGAATAAAATGGGAAAGAGGGGCACACTCTCTCATTATTCACTTGTTATTTTCTAAAATTTAATTGAGAGAGCTCTTTGTGTCTTTGACTTTTGGGATGAAAAACCATAGAGAGTTTCTTTAGGTTGGTTTTGGTTGTGAGACTATCCACCCTAGATAGTCATTGAGAGGATATCACTAAGATCTTACATTTTTTCATTGTGATAGATATCATCTTCTTGCAACTAAATTTTCCTTGCTGGTGGCTCAATTATTTTCATTGTGATTGATTTCAGTTAGTGGGAGCTGGGATCTTCATTACAAAGGAATTTTTTTTTGAGAGAGGTGAGTTCTTAAGAGGAGGACTCGAACAATGTTAATGGATTAAATACAAATCTATTGTAGGGTTTGAGCTTCTAAGAACAGGGTTGTGTTCCCTTAAGAAAATCATGATAATGTTGAAGAGGGTTATGTGGCTTATGGGTTGCATTTTCTGGTAAAAAACGGGTTGTGTTACCTCTTATTGGAGTCGATTTGCATTGTTGGAGTTACCAAACTATCATAGGTTGGGTTTAGTATTATTGGGGACATATTGGATATCATAGAGGTTGATTTATTTAGTTATGTGCCAATTTGGGAGAGTGAAGATCCAACATCTCTTGATAGACGAGTTGTATGCTCAATGGGGAAAGTTATACCTTCATGTAGCTAATTTTGATGCATATAATTTGGTTGTTCCTTGTCTTAGTTATTGGTTGCATACATGCTTCTCCCTACAGGCTTGTTCTTTCTCATTTTTCTATTGTATATAGTATTTTCTTATAGACAACTCAATGTTAACATAGGTCAAGCCTATCTTCATTATCTTGTTGTTCTAGTACGTGTAGTGACTAATATACATTGTTGAATCTCAAATTTATGTAATAAATTTGTGATATATGTTTGGATATTTATTTATCTTTGTGCCATATTTAGGTGCGACTAAACATATTTAAAAGGATTGATCACTATGTATAAATAAATAGGAATATTAGCAACATACATTATACACTAAAACAACATATTGTGTGATGAAAGACTTCATTGTAAACTAAATTAAAGTCCAAAAATTTAAGAAGAATATTATAGTGGAATTAGATCCTCAGTCCTACTATCCTGACACAATTAGTTTCTAGTAACCACATAAACAAAAAACATGGGGGTAAAAATAGTAATGGAGGCACAAATGGACACAATAGGGGCAGCAATGGTGGATAAGGAACCAATGAAAATAATGGAAACCATGCATAGGGAAGAAAAATTCATATTCCTGCACAGGTTGGCACTAGAACAACATGAATAATAATTCCTAGGCCTATTATGCCTCATTTCATGGGGAAACAACAAGTAGGAAATCAAGGGAAACAATGTTAGGGTGACACCTTTGATTTTTTTGGAGGGAGTACTTGACTCTTGGTGAGGAATTTCAGATGGCCATGTCACTACAGCACTACTGCAATATCAAGTATAGGAACAGAACAAGGGAGGTTAACCGAGGTCAACATAACATTAATCTCAATAAGAAGATTGGGAATCTTTCCATTCCCCCTTTTGATGGCTTAAGAAAATTCACATACAAGGCATGGGTGTTGTAGGAAAATCTGCCTGCGGACAAGTAGATTGACCTCTAAGGCTTGAACTTAACCTTAGACAGAAAAGTGCTTATCATGGACACTGAATTTCTTTCGAATCTATCTAAGCCTAATGCATGAGAAGGGAGAGTAACAGAGGTACCTCTTAACCAACGTTTGTCCCTGCATGCTCTGAGTTGCGCTCCAATCCTTTGCTCCTCGCTGAGGTATGTGGAAAAAACAAGATACGACCACTTCCTACTCTATTGACATTAGCTTGAAAACAGATCTATCACTAAATGATAAGTTCATGTAACATCAGACACAAACTAGAAAGAAACAGGCCAAGCGTGTCATATTAATGAGAATAACGATAGCAGTACTTACAATCGTAGATGCAAATGCGACAGCTTCGTCAGGTCCTCTTCGTCTAACCCTTGCCTAAACGATCCACAACCTGGATGACAGTAGCTTCAATGATTGCTCTCCTTCGGCTGACTGCAAGTTTCCTCCAAGATCATAAGTTTCACATATTCAGTTTGTCCTCCTCACTTATGGGATCATAAGTTTAGTGTGATTCCCCCTTCTCTACCACCATAGAGCTTGCTTATATAGGTTGGGAGGAGCCTAACCACTTGAGTTATGTTTAGAACCAGTTGATAACCTCCTCCTTGGATCAGATATCTTTTGACAAAACCAAGAATTCGAGCTCAAACCGCCTCCTAAATTCGAATGATTCTCCCCTTATTCTTCTCACCGGGCTAACAATTTACCCA
>ML783490.1:339976-404429 GCA_009831015.1 Picea engelmannii | reverse complement strand
GGATTAGTCACTCTAGGACATGTTGGTATTACCTCTTATTTGGAATTCACCCAGAAGTTGATGGATACATTTGGCACAAAGGATTCAGATATACATTTCAGAGAGTTGTCACAACTCAAGAAGGTTGGGACATCATATGATTACATCCTTGAGTTTCAGAGACTTGCAATCACAATGAAATATATAAATGAGAAGATCTTGGTGATTTTCTTCAACTAAAAGGACCCTTGGGAACCTAGTAACATGTGTATGGTAAAGGGTAAGGCACATTAGATAGAGGTTCTCTGAGATAGTGAAGAGGAGGAAGAAGCAGAGCAGGTACAAGACAATGAACATGATAGATGAATGGAGGAGAAACCACACAAGGAGTTGAAGAGTAGAGCTATCACCACTCTATCAAGTGTCCCTATATTTCACACCTTCAGGATTTGTGGTGTAGTATAGTGTTAATGGGTCACAATACTGATTGATGGTGGGGAAAACCACAACTTCATAAACCTATCCTTAGTGTCTAAGAGGGGTATTCCTATGGTTTATTTTGAGGGATTTGATATAGTAGTATTTGGTGGGTGTGTTATTTCTTACACACAAAAGATCCCATAGTTATGCTTAGCATTGGGAAATTACACAATGGTCAATCACTTATATGTAGTTGAGTTGCAAGATTCCAATTCCATATTGTATGTCCAATGAATTGTTTCCATAAGAAAACATTTGGTTGACTACTAGACCATGAAGATGGAGTTCAAATAAGTAGATGATGGGAAGGTGGTCTTAAGAGACATATCAAATGATGCTCCAAGGATCATCTCAACCAAATGTATGGAGGGTATATTCAAACATGGGGATGTTGATTATGCAACATAGTGCTTTATTAACACTGAGAAAACATCTAATAGAAACCATCAATGTCATGTAGACATGTAGACATTATTGAGTAAACATGACTGATTCTTTCGTCAAATACCTCTAGGGAGGCCTCCAGATAAGGGATTTGAGCACACTATTAAATTGGAGGAGGGATAAAATCCTGTGATCACCACTCCCTACAGGAACCCAAATAAATTCAAGGATGAGATTGAGAAGGCCATTAAGGAACTATTGGAGATGGGACACATTAGGCTGAGCTCTATTCCATTCGCTTCTTCAGTGGTGTTGGTGAAGAAGAAGGATGGCACAATGCGGATGTGCATTGACTACGGATAATTTAATAAGAAGATGATTAAGAATAGGTACCCTATTCCCAGGATATATGAGCTTCTGTATGAGTTGCACGGGGTAGTTTATTTTTCGAAGATTGATCTTCAATCAGGGTACCACCAGATCAAAGTCTGAGAGTAGGATATTCGCAAAACTGATTTCATACTCCATTATGGGAATTATGAGTTTTTGGTCATGCCATTTGGGTTGACCAATGAACCAACCACCTTTTAGTTCTCCATGAACCACCTTTTAGTTCTCCTTTTAGTTCAAAAAGTAACTTAGGAAGTTTTTTCTAGTATTCTTTGATGATCTCTTGATTTATAGCAGGACATGGGAGGAGCACTTGGGACATATAGAGGAGATTATAAGTATCATGGAGGAACAATCAATATATGCCAATGATTCAAAGTGTGAGTATGGAATGATAGAGATCCTATACTTGGGAAATGTGGTTAGTGATCAGGGGGTGTAGGTGAATAGGGAGAAGATTCAAGCCATACTAGATTGGACACTTCCAAAGAACCTTACACACTTGCATAGTTTCTTTGGGATTTGTAGCTATGATAGGTGATTTATGAAGGGGTTTTTATAGTTGGATACAAAAATCATACATCTCACAAAGAAAGGGGATTTTAGGTAGACATGAGAGGAGTCTTAAAGGATATTTGAAAAGATGGAGGAAGCGATGAACACTCTCCCAGTTATAGCACCTCTTGATTTCACTCAGCCCTTTGTGCTTGAGTGTGATGCATTGGGTGAGGGGATAGGAGTAGTTTTGATGCAGTAGAGGAATTCGATAGCATACGATAGAAATAATATCATATATTTGAATAGACTCTACTCCATCTATGACAAGGAAATTTTCACCGTCATGCATGTCTTGGAGAAGTTTACAAAATACTTGGTAGGTGGAAACTTTCTGGTTAAGATAGACCACAACAACTTGAGGAACTTCTTGGGGAAACACGACCTGATTGAAGGGAAACATAAGTGGGTTATAAAAATGAAGGAATATGATTTCGACATTGAGTATGTAAAAGGAAAGAAAAATGTTGATTCGTATTCTCTCTCTAGGAAACCAGAGATATTTTCACTTGTAAATATTTTGGCAGACTGGAAATCTCATCTCTTGGTGGAGTATTTCAAGAACCAATTTGCTTGTGAGTTGATGGATCACAGTGTGAAGGATGATAGGTATAAGGTGGTGGATGACATCATATACTATAAATACCACATACACTTAGTCCTAAAATATTATATGAATGAGAAAAATATAAAATCCATGCATGATGCACCATTGATAGGGAATCTGAGATACTTCAAAAATTACAAGCAAAGTAGGGAGAGGTTCACTTGGAAGGGCCTCAAATTTGTTATATTGAGGCATGTGAGAGAGTGTATGACTTTTTAGTAGAACAAATCAAAGTAGACCTGTCCTGCAGGATTACTACAATTGTTGTCCATCCATGAGAAGAAGTGGGAAATCATATCTATCGACTCCATCACATATTTACTGAGGGTACGGGGAAGAGACTACGTATAAGTGGTGGTCGATAGGTTGAATAAATTTCAACATTTATTTTCCATATCCTCTAAATACAAGGAAACACAGGTAGCATATTTTTTTTTTAGAGAGGTATTGAGAGTCCATGGGTTGTCGTGGTATATTGTCAGTGATAGGGATAGTAGGTTCCTTAGTGAATTTTGGTAGGATATCTTTAGGTTGGCTAGAATAGAGTTTAATCCCATAACTAGTTACCACCCTCAAACATATGGATAGACATAGATCGTGAATAAGTGGCTAGAAATGTATTTATTTAACTACATGTCTGGGAAGAAGAAGGAATGGGTGAAGTGGTTAAATTTGGGGGAACACTGCTATAACACCACTTATCACATGTCCATCAACATGACACCATTCCAAGCATTATATGGTTATAATGATCCTTCTTTTTTTTACTTGGAATTTAGGGATAAAAGGGTTCCCAAGGCCAAGGAATGGATCTAGGAGAGCCAGGACATACTCAAATCTCTCAAGGAAATTATACATATGGCCTAGAACCATAAAAATATCTATGCAGACAAGCACAGGGTCGATCTCACTTTTGAAGTGGGAGACTTGGTATTCTTGAGGCTACAACCATACATCTAGTCTTCACTGAAGAAAAGTGGTGCAAAAAACCTTAAGCCACAGTTTTATGCCCCCTACAAAGTGATTCAGAGGATTGGTGAGATGGAATATGAACTGGAGTTTCCGGAGGGAAGTAAAATACATAATGTGTTCCATGTTTCATGCCTCAAAAAGGAATTGGTACAATAGGTCACTACTTCGACAGAGTTACACCTGGTATGAAGTAAAAATGGTGAAAAAGGGTCAACAAAAGAATAAAAGTGGAAATAGGGGTTCCCTCTCTCATTATTCACTTGTTATTTTCTAAAATTGAATTGAGAGAGCTCTTTGTGGATTTGGCTCTTTGGACGGAAAACCCTAGAGAGTTTCTTGAGATTCGTTTTGGTGGTGATATTATACAACCTAGCTACTCATTGAGAGTAGATTACCCATATCTTCTTATAGTTCTTCATTGTGACGTCAGACATCATCTTCTTGCAACTGATTTTTCCTTATCGGTGTCTAAGTTTTTTTCATTGTGATTGATTTTGGTTAGTGGTGGTTGGGATATTCATTATAGAGGAATATTTGTTTGAGAGAGGCGAGTTCTTGAAAAGAGGAATGCAACATTGTTAGTGGTTCGAATATAAATCTATCCGAGGGGTCGAGAAGCTAATAACATGGTCTATATTCCTTAAAAATTGTGATAGTGTTGAAGGGGGTCATGTGGCTCAGTGACTGCATTTTTCTAATAAAGAAAGGGCTATGTTACCTCTTATTTGATTCAATTTGTAGTGTTGGAGTTAAAGCAATATCTTTGATTGAGTTTAGCATTATTGGGGACTAGTTGGATGTCATAGAGGTTGATTTATTCAGTTTTGGGTTGATTTGGGAGAGTTGTCTCCTCAATGGGGTGGGTTCTACCTTCCTGTAGTTGAGTTTGATGCATAGAACCTAGTTGTTCCTTGTATTATCTATTGGATACATACATACTTCTCCCTACATGCATGTTCTTTCTCATTTGTCTAATGTATATGGTATGTTCTTATAGACAACTCAGTGTTCACATAAGTTAGGCATATCTTCATTGTCTTGTTGTTCTAGTATGTGTAGTGACTAATATACGTTGTTGAAACTCAAATTTATGCAATACAATTGTGATATCTATCTAGATATTTATTTTTCTTTGTGCCATATTTGGGTGTGACTAGACATATTTAAAAGGACTAGTCACTGTGTATAAATAAACCACTATATCAACAACATACATTATACACTACAACATCATATTGTGTGATGAAATACTTCACTTCCAACTTGTCAGACAATTGGCTTAGGTTGATGGATAGCTGGTATGGACTATTGGTTTTCATTGATGTCAACCCTTGGAGAGTGATATTGTAGATCGATGTCATCCCTTGGAGAGTGATATTGTATATTGATGTCAACCCTTAGTGATTGATGTCAACCCTTGGAGAAGTTTGGTAGCAAATTCTAGTAGCACAAAATCATAGGTAAGGGACCCGAGTCTGTTTGAGATATAAAGGAATGAATATTAGTGAATTTATAGGTAATACTATTCTACATGGATAGTATATGTCATTCCATTTCAGGTGATATTTGGAATGTCACATAAATCCTCACAGTTAGATATTTATGGCCATATGAAGTTGGAGAATCCTCATGAGTTATCTAGAAGCCCCTAGAAGGCCAAAGAAGTGAATTATTCTAGAAGATCCTAGAAGAAGTGTACTAGTCAAATTGATGGTAACTAGGATTTAATCATGGGTATAGTTGTTGCATTAAGTAAATAATTAAAAATAAATTAGTTGCAACAAGAAGTTGTGATTTTGGTAATTATGGTAAAGTAGTTGCGATGAGAAGATTGAATAGTCAAAGTGGTTGACCAAGAAATAAATTAAATAATAAATTTAGTTGCAACTAGGAGTGTAGAACTTACTATTTTAGGAAAGTGGTTAAGTTAAGTGGTCAAGTGGTTAGAAGTGGTTTATCCCTAAAATAAGGAAAGTGGGTTAAGTTTGTTAGAAGCTAACCCCTTAAGTAAGCTACATGGAAGTATAAATAAGAGAGAAAGGCTCTCCCATTATCACCTATTGAATATCATTGAATATCCATTTTGTGAAAGGTTGTTTGGGAAGGTATTATTTGTTATCACATGAATTTGTCATTGGTCATATGTAGTTTTTGCAGGTTGGCCAAGTCCTTTGTTTGCACAGGGAATATCCATGAGAAAAATACATATTTTAGAGAAGTCCATTTCGAGCTTGAAATAAAATCAAGTAGATAGGCTCGATTTTCAACGATGGATATCTCATGTACAGTTCGAATCAACAGCTCTGAGGCAGTTGGAGTTTCAAATTTTCACAAGGATTAATGACTAGACAGAATCCCCGAAGTGATAAACTCTTGAAGTGACAAGAGACTTCCATGTCAACCAGGAGAAAGTCACCTCGGGAGATTTCCATCCAAAATTCTTGAAGTCCCGAAGTAAATATAAGCCATTGAAGGCTGAGGACATGCGTCAATAGATATAACACTTTGGAAATGCGAAACTTGAGAGAATTGCATGAGAAAGCAAAAGAAATATCTTGAAGACCGAACCCTCAAAGTGAATCTCGAACATCCAAAACAAGAGGACACGTGTAGGCAGATATATCACTTCGGAGAAACAACACTCCGGAGGATTGTAAAATCTATGCGTTGAAAACTCCCAATTCCTAAACTCCCGAAGTAATTGTGGATCATTGATCTCAAATCAACAAGAACCATCGATCTTGGTAGTATCATCATCGTAAGTCCCTAAGTCTCGAAGTAACTTCAGGTTGACATGTCGCTTTGGGAACTACAACTCCACGAGTGTTTTTCATCTCAACACATTGCACTCATCCATCACTAGCTATGACTTTATATAACATCTGGCCACCACATCAGATTCAAGAGATCTTCCTCTGGGAGGTATTCCTTCTCATCATTCAAATCTCTCAAGCATCAAATTTGGCTCCACCTATGAACATGGTTAAAAGAATTCTAGAGTTGGAAGGCGAGTAAATTTTAGTAGGGGCACTAAAATAATAGGTTTTCCCAGATCCCAATTTGCATTAGATCGACGACCACACTTCATTATGGGGATGAAACATGCCCAAGTGTTAAAATTCTAGAGTGGTCCCGAAATTGAAACCATGGTATATATAAAGAGGTACATGGAATTTGGTGGTGAATTGCAGGGGTCGAAGCGGTGTGGACCCAAACCTCCCTTGGTAACTTCTGCAATCACATGCTTATAGAGGGCCCAATCCGAGAGAAGCACGTGGAAACAAACTAGGTGTAAGGCCTCATCCTAATCCCAAGGAGAAGTCAGTCAATGAAATAAGGATTGATGTTTGAATAATCGACTACCCCCCTTAAATGGAATCATGGGGGGTATGGCCAAGGAGATAGAAAATTGTTAGCCCGAAGTACCATGGAGGGAAGTTTCTCCTACATTCCCATACTGACCAAGGTTTCGTTCTGATAGAAGGAACATGATAGACAAGAGAAGACACACAACACTAGAAAGGAGGTGCCCAAGCATCAATACATGTCGACTGTTTTGATTATAAATACATCAGTTGAATGATATGTATAAAAAGGAGGGGGTTCGGCCCAAGACCGAAGGAAGTTTTGAGAAATGTTTATGATTATGTATTTTAGTTTGTAAGACGAAGGGGAATGTAGCTATAAATTGTATTGTTATTGAAAATTCATATGAGTTGTTTTATCAGATTTGTCTTCTATGTTCTATTCTTCATCTTGTTTGAACGTATTGCATATTTTAAGGATTAAAATTTTCCTTTGATTGATAGATTCCTGATGCGGTAGAGGATTTGTTGTAACCTTGCCTATTTATCATTTTTTATTGTTCAAACACATCTAAATTATCTTTGCAGAGAGGATATTTTCTTAGAGAACATTCATCTTTATGTTATTCTCCTATTCTTCTCTTCATCATTATACAAATAGTTTGTTTGATAGGGAGCTTAAAAGCCTTCAATGAGCATACTATTTATGACTCCATAGTCCAATGGTCCATCACTGATCTACAGTGATATCTGTTGTCTTTTCGTTTCTTTAAATTCTTGTTGATCCACCTACTCAAACCATTTCAATACATTTACATTTTGATGGGTACTGGGCTTATCCTCTTGCAGTCTGAGGGTGACTCTCAGTGCTAACATTATTGATACAAAAAATTGTGGCAGAACAATCGTGGCAAGAAAAGTGTGGTAGAAAAATTGTGGAAGGAAAAGTGTGGAAGAAAAAGTGCAGCAGAAAAATTGTGGCAGCAAATTCACGACAGCAAAACCACGGTAGTAGAACTCTACAAGGGCATGGTTTTCATATGTGTAGTGTTGAATCTATGAATCTGGTTGATATTTTTCCTTGTAAATCTGTTGGATGCTCTCTTAGAATTTTAGGGCTTGATGTAGAGTTGATCTAAGGCAGATCTACATAATTTTAGTATTGGTTCATGTTTGAGGGATTTTGGTTGAGGTATGTTTCTGAAGTTATTGGTACATATAGAAGTTGTATAACAATGATGTTACACATGTGAGTATTTATGGTATTTGATTTATGGAGAGTGTGGTGCATTGATAGAGGTATCTTGTTGGTTATCTTAGTGTATGTTATTGGTATATGGTAGAGGTATATGAATGGGTACATGGATGAGATACATACTTGAAGTACACGGTTTTGGTGCAGACAAATTTTGGGAAATATCAAAGAAGTTTTGAAGGAGTTAAAGCAGTTCCTTAAAATAGGTGAGAATGCCTAAAAAAGTGGAAAAGAAGCACCATAAATAAGGGAAGCCCCACATCGATAAAAGCAGTTAGAAAGTGGACAAACTATTGTGGAGCAGGTGAAAAGTGGAAAAGCTTTAACTTGGAGAAATGGTTGGATTAAGGACCAGCCATGAATGAGTCAGCCAGAAAGTGGAAAAAACTAAACATGTTAGGGTTAGAGGTTTTGTAAGGGCTTTGTCCCAGTTTTGTATAAGTAGAATGTCTTAGGACTTTAGAAGGTTGATCAATCAATTTTTGACACTTTGTAGTTGGTTCAACTATATTTTAGGTTTTTGATGAGAGGTTCTCAGTGTAAGTGATAACTATTGCGACATATGGAGATCGGATGTAATGAAGGAAGGATTTTACAATGCGCAACACTACATTTTGCATGACATATGAATAAAGAGATGAAGCGACAAATCTTTGTGGACATATCCATTTTATAAACCTAATTTGCACCAGACATACTTACCTGGCATCAGGCCATCTCAGATTCCTTCTTTTCCAAAACACTACTGAACAACTTTCTTAAAAATACCTTTTTTAAAGGACCATGCACCCTAATCCACTACATCCTGGGTGTATCTACAGTTTCCACGCTAGATGACCCACTACAGTCTGCGTGGACCTACAGAAGCATGAAAAAAGGAAATTTGTTGACGGAAGACACAACTTTGGGTAATTTAACTAAACCTGTCGGCCATGCATGGCCGGTCATTTGACCAAATACCTAGCTCCTTCTAGCCTATAAAAGAAGGGGTAAGGGTCCCATTTGAAGAAGGGAAAAACATAGTAAAAAAACTCTACCCGAATTCATGTTCCCCTTTGCCCAAGATTCTGCAACCATTTTGTGATTTCAACAAAGAAGAGAAGAAAGTTTGTTAGTAGTTGGTGCACAGTAAAAGAGGAGCCCAGCACCAGATTCATGGAGCAGTGTCTGACTTCATCATTGTAAGTTTATTTAGTGAAGCTAATAATAAAGAAGTACTTTTCTTGTCCCACCATATGAGGTTTTCATTGTTTATTGCGTACATGTTTATTAAATCTCTAACCCATTAATCTGTAGATCATATGCATGTGGAGTTCTTTGTTTGTCTTTTTTGAATGCAGGTCAGCCTTGGGAGGAGAGTTGCAGTCAAAGAGAAACCAAGCATGAAGAGGGATCAATATCAAACGTCGAAAATAAGGTATGTTCACTTGATCTTCTTAACTGTGTATTTGCTTAAGAATAATGGGGATTAGGTTTGGGATGATGGTAGAAAGTAGGAATCTTTAGGTCTTTTTTGCATGCATGATAAAACCATAAGTGCTAGTCTGTAGGGGGATTTCCCACTCACAACAGAATTGGCAACCATACTGGTGATCTATAGGGTTTATGGGAATATTTATTCTTGGGTATTTTTAAAAACTGGTTTCATTCCTTTTTTTTAAAGTTTCTGCAAAAGTCTGAGCTAATAGAGATTCTGGTCTTCCATACCAGTTGTCTCTGTCTCTTTTCTTGACTGCATTTTTTTTACGGGACCCATAGAGGTACACATAGCCTGTATAGTGTCTACATGCATGTACCCACGCCCTACCTTCACACAGCCTGCGTGTACATGCTAGCTGAGGAAGTGTCAGTCGCGTGTATGATTTCAGAAAATTTCATTTAGAGAGGCAATCATCCTCTCCCCTGTCAGAAGTAATCCTTCTCAGGGGTTTTCTAGATCTCATTATGGTCTCTGTTTTCACAGTTTGTAGCTTAGGTACCACCTTAGATTGGTTTTTTTCTATGAAATTTTCCTTGAATTATTTTTCTTTTCTGTCAAAGTAAGTTTTTGAGTCTTCAAGGGACTCTGGTTCTCAATGCCAGTAGTCTCTGCCAGTGTTTGATTGCTTTTTTTTTTTCATTTTTGAAGAATTGCAGAGGTACACGTGGCATGTATAAGGCCTGCATGCATGTACACATGCTCTAACCTTACACAGATCACGTGCACACGTTGGCTGTTGAACTGTCAGTAGCGTGCCTATTGAGAAAAAAATTGTTTAAGGAGGGGCAATCATCCTCTTCCTTATCAAGAGTTACACCTCTCAGGGATTGCCTTGATTTAATCTTGGTATTTGTCATAGCAGTCGACAATTTAGGTCTGATTACAATAATAGCTTGCTTTTTCATTTAAAAATATTTCTTGTGTTTCATAGCTTTTTAAACTTATTTTAGCTTGAAATTTTAAGAAAAATGAGTCATGCATTCATTGGTTTCTTTTAGAATATTTTGTTACTTCTGCTTTGATTGGAAGAAAATATTAAAAATATATATATATAACTTGTTAGTTCTCTTTCTTTCTTGGCATTTGACTTGCATTGTTATTTGAAAAAGAATAGAAATTAGCATAGTGTTGTGTTTTCTTCTGATCTTAAAAGCATTTCAAAAGTAAAATAAGAAATATAATCCTTCTTTTCTAGTGTTCTTATCATTTCTTTTTTCTGCAAGATTATTAACAACATCAGCTGCACTATCATACCCTTTTGAGTAAATCAAGCCAGTAAAAATAACACTAATTAAAATTTACTAGAATTTATGTTTGTAGGGTCCATCAACTAGATTAGGCTAGAGCCTTGATTTAGGTTGGAGAGGAAACTCTTCAAGGCTATAAAACAAACATACGAGTCTGTGCTAAGGAGTGTAGAAGTCCAGTAACATGGAAATTATCTGGGAAACCCCTCTAACTTAGGGGATAAACATGAGGTCGCGTGCGGAAAGGTAGCGGAGATAACCCCTCCAAAGTCGGACCAAGCATAGTGGGGAACACATATAGAGGACTTGTCTTGGGATTTTGTTGATCACATTTTCCACGGAGCTTCATGGGTCTAGAATCCGTTCGAGGTCCTCTGTCATCTTCCAAAATGCTTGATTTTGATACCCTTCATAGGTTTCAGGCTTGATACCCTTCTCATTGCGGTTCACTCGACTATCGACTGTACACGCCTAGTGATTGTTCACGAGCTGGCAACCTAGTTGACTTTATTTTAGGGAATTACACAAGTGATCACGAGGGTATACCACAGTACTTAGGGTAGAAATAGATCCATGCTTTGTAGAGTATACCTGGAGGGTGCTTCCATATTCGAGTTGCACCTGCACCGGTAAGTTGCTCTAGTGTTGGTTGGTGTAACTGTTCTTCCAACTAGTTAGTTGTTTGCTTGATTTTCCTTTAGTAACTTTTAGTGTGTGCTTTTTACTCCATAGTTTTCCATAGTGAGTTATTCAGTCATGGATTTGGGTCTCTGACCTAGGGTGGTAGACCACCCACTCCATTGGTTGAGAGGACTTTTCAGTCTTTCTCTTAGAAACGTGGACCCGCCTCTTTATAGGCATTATTTTGATAACACTGGTTCTTCAGAGTTAGTGTGTGACACTTTTACAGATTTGAATGATCTCGCAAGGGGAGAACCTATGCATAATATCTTCATGGATAAAGTTCCTAACGATACCAATAAAGGAACCCCTTCGCAAGGGGATTCTTTTGCTTTTCATTTCTTCGGAAACGTTGGTGTCCCTTTGATGGCCACTTTATACATTCCTGGGTTGAATGTGGGACTACCAGTTTGGTTGGGTACCATTCCAAATGTCTCGAATGCTTTTGAAGATTCTCAGCTAAGCACCTTAAGTCATGGACACCCTATTGATGTTTCTTCATCAACAAAGTCTTCTCCTCTTCCTTCTCCCGCCTATTGTGAAAGTACAGTTACTAGTAACCGGAAGTCTAAACGAAATAGAAAGAAGAAGAATAGGAAGAAGAAATCACCAACCTCTGCAAGTCATGTTGGAGATAGGTCGAAAACCTCTGTAAGTCACATTGAAGACCAGTACCTAGCCTTTGCAAGTTATGCTGGGGGCAAGCACCCACCCTATGCAATTCATGATGGGGGAAAAGGTCTAGTCCCTGCTGTTACATGTCAAAATTACTCAACTGGATAAGTGTCGCATGTTCCTCTCAATTGTCGTAAGTGTCGCATCTTCCTTACAACTTTCACAAGTGTCGCAAGTTGTTCATAAGTGTCGCAAACGTTGTTCAAGCATACTTCCTTAACGACAAAACTAAGGAGGCACTTAAAACATCTCATACACTTGGTTTGGAGAAGGAGAACTGGTTAACTGAAGTCAAGGAACTCTTGAAACCTGAGAAGAGCTCTTAATCAAAGGTTCTGAGGGTGAGCGCTCCCCTATATCAGTCTTAGGAGCACTGGCGCTCCCCTATAAGGATTCAGGGAGCATTATAATGCTCTCCTTCCCCTTTCAAGGAGTGCTATCCACCTTTAGGGTGCTGGCGCTCCCCTCAAGCTTCTTAGGGAGCGCTACAGCGCTCTGATGCCCCTTTTGAGGGAGCGCTGCCTAATCTGGGGCAATAGTTGGCCCGTTGAGGAGAATAAGGGGAGGATCCTTCAAGATTAGAAGGCAGTTGAATTCGAATTCTTGGTTCCATCAAAGGATCCTAGATCTAAGGAGGAAGTTCCCCAACTTGTTCTAAAGATAAATCAAGAGGTTAAGCTCCTCTTAACCTATATAATCAAGCTCTATGATGGTGAAAAGGGGGAAGAATTGCTAGCATGAAACCTATGATCTCATAGGAAACACACAGTCATCCAAAGGAGAGTGATCAATGAAGTTGTTGTTATCCAGGTTGTGGATCTTTCGAGCAAGGTTTAGACGAAGGAGACTTGACGAAGCTGTCGCATTCACATCTACAATTGTAAGTATTGTTGTCGTTATTCTCATTAATATGACACGCTTGGCCTATTTCTTTCTAGTTTGTGTCTAATGTTACATGAACTTATCATTGATAGATAGATCTATTTTCAAGCTAATATCAATAGAGTAGGAAGTGTTTGCATCTTGTTTGTCTACAAGACTCGGCGAGGAGCAAAGGATCAGAGCACAACTCGGAGTGTGCAGGGACAAACGTCGATAAAGAGATACTTTTGTTCTCCTTCCTTCTCGTGTATTAGTTTGTATAGATTTGAAAGGAAGTCAGTGTCCACGTTAATAATTTTCTGTCTTAGAGTTAGGGTCAAGCTCTTTGAGGTAATCTACCTGTCCGCAGGAAGATTTTCCTACAACAGAAACTGGCGACTCCACTGGGGAGATAGCCTCAAATCAAAATTTATTGTTTTGATTTCTCCTCATTGACCTTGTTTTACCCCTTGATTTTTTCAAACCTGGTTCACTCCTCTTTTTATTGTTTTCATGAGCTGATTGGCTCCATACCCCATCATACTCAGCCTAATTGTCGAGATTGAATTGCAATTTTTGGAATTTTTGACATTTTTGGGAGTTTTTGAACCTGGCGCCCCTATCCCAGTGTTAACAGAGTGCTAGCGCTCCCTAATAGCCTTGCACAGAGCGCTATAATGCTCCTTGCCTTTGGTAACAAAGCGCCAACCCTCCTTTGGCCAATAAACCTTCCAGAATTGTTGTTTCAGGGTTTTTCCTCTATGTCTCTCTTGCCAGGTAACCTTGTGAGTCAATCCTTCTTATTTCCAGCTTTGACATCTGTCTTTTTCTTGAAGAACAAACATCTTGTTGTTTGGATTTTGTATCCTTATTCACTATTGTTGTTGAGTTTTTCTGCCATTTGGAATTTGAAATCCATGCATTGTCTTTCTCTCCTCGTTGACTGAGAGAAAAACGCCGGTCAAGGTCATCAAAGGTCTACATATTTTCCATTTGGTTTTAGTTAAGATCATTGTTCTTCGACTTTTTCTTTTTGGGTGTGAGGTTTGTTTTCTCTTTGATTGCTTCTTTTCTTTCGCTTCTCGTTTTGATCACAACAAGAGGGTGTATTGTTTGTATGATTCTTCCTTGTGTTGGTCTGATTTTCATTCATCCGAGAAGATAATTAGCAAGACGAGCATTGTGTTGAATTGATCATTATTCATATGCAAACAATAAAAAGCATCTTCATGATTGATTGTGCATGTTAGAAGGCATCTCAAAAGTTTTAGCATCACATCAGGATTTGATTGAAGAAAAGTTGTTTGAGGACACTCCTTATCAGTGCTTGTTAGTGAAAAGAACTCTCTCTCTCCCTTAGATAGATGTTCATCGAAAATAAATGAATGCTTATCATTTTTGATGCATTTTTGGGACTGAGTCATAATTCCATTCGTTTCACTTCCATGCACCCCTTTTTGAGTAAAGAACAACTATAAAAATCAATGCTAATTAAAAATTATTTAGAACTTTTTCTTTTCTAGGATCCTCCACCAATAGTAGACTAGGCTTAGTACTTTGGATTAGGTTGTGAGCATAACTCTCCAAAGTTTCCAAAACAAACAGTAGCATCCTGAGTTAGGGAGAGTCAAATACAATCATTGTATAAGTCTGCCTGGGATCCCCCTCTAACACAGGGGTTACGCACGAGGTCGCATTCGGGTGAGCTACGGGGACTAACCCTCTGTGGTTTAACTGATTGTGATGGTTAGATCGTATTATGGGGATCGCTTCAAGGTAAATCCACAATTACTGCGTGGAAGCCTTTTAGTTGATTTTGGGCTCGTTACCCTGCCCATACGTTTGGATCGGACTGTTGACTGTTCCCGCCCAGGGGCTGACTGCGAATTGGTAACCTTAGTGGCCATAATATTTAGGGTATTACACAAGGTGATGGTGACGAGAAGTCTCAATATACCTGGAGCAGACATTGGTCAAACTCACTCGGGCTCCTTGGAGGGTAAATCCACAATTGCTACATGGAAGCTTGAACCAAGGCGTAAGTTCGTTAAGAAGGTCGCCATTGTAACTGTTCCACCCTATCCTCACCCCTTCTGGACTTGATCACACGACGTTGGATTTCATCACCAACTAGTACGGTCATCAAAAGAAGGTCTTGTTTGCTTGGTTGTGATTCTTAGATTTCTATTAGCGTATGTTGTTTCTTTTCGGTAGTTGGCCATATATCTCTTTCACCGACTCTTTTTCGCCAACATCGACCCTCCACGTCATTCACAGAGGCTACAGGGACTTCCTCAAGAAGATATGGAAGGAAACAACCCTTTACCCCCTCATTCTATGTAGCAATCTCCTCAACAGAGTGACGTTCAAAACACTACAACTTCCCAGGAAGAAGTTCCCACTCCTTTGGATAATTTTCGGATTGTTTCAGAATCTCCGGAAGCTTACCACATTCCGGAGGGATATGAACGATGTATCCTCCAACTAAATTCCACTGGTGAATTTGTCGTCATCAATCCTTCTGACATTTCGACTGGGTCTCATCAAAAACCTTTAGCCGATGACCCTTTTTGGACAGCAGACATTGTTCGAAGTCCACCACGCTTGGTGCGAGATCTTTATGGAATAGGGGAAGGTCTCGATGCACCCATCTCCTACGCAGTACCCCTAAACCATTTTACCGGTACCACCATTTTTACGGCCACGCCGCTCGTTTATCCGAACATACCGTCCATTAGTCCAAGGCCTACTCTTCCCCTCCAGATGGCCCATTCTACAATGGTCCCTCACATTCTAACTATTCCTGTCGGTAATGCAGTGGTCAACCAAGCTACGATTGTCACACCTATAACACCAAGACCTACACTTCCTTTTGGGTTCAGGGCACTGAATGATTCCACTGCCACTACTACCCAAACCACTACTACCCAAGTTATGCTGAGAAGTTCCATACCTATCCAACAACCCAAAGGGACTGGTCTTGGTGGTCCTAATCCGCTCAGCAGCACCGGTTGGTCATTTACATCTGTCTCTCAAATTCCGGGAACTCTACCTCAAGTCGGGGGGCACCCTCCCATCGGAGGAAAATTTCCATTCAGGGGGCACCCTCATGCTGGGGGGAAACCTCAATCTGGAGTCCACCATAAACCACACGGACAAAACGTGTCTGCCACACCTAATCTGTGGAATGTCTCTTTTCCAAGAAACCCACAGTTTTCGGCAGGACAAAATTCTCAGACTCCGCAACAACCTCCTTATGGACAAATTCCAAACCCAAACTATAACCCACAAAACCCATCCGGTTATCCTCCGCTCACACATGCTTCTCAAAACACCTCAAATCCTATGTACCTTGGTTAAAACCAATCTCATACAAGAGGGACCACTAGTTATAATTACCCACATAACCCGGTAATGGGCCCCACTGGTCTCCCTCTACCACACCAACATTACCCACAGGTTAACCAACAACTACCTTTTCTAGCTACCCTGGATCTTCTAGACTTGTCTTGGTTAACGAATAATCCTATTTATCATTCTTCGGTTTGGCCAGCTATTCCAGCTAAACTTCCTTTTGATATCCCAAAATTTGACGGAAAGTCCGGAGAATACCCAAACAACCACGTAATGAATTTCCATTTGTGGTGCTCATCCAACTCCCTCATGGACGATTCTATTCATTTGCGTCTTTTCCAATGAACACTTACGGGTTCCGCAGCGAAATGGTATATTGAATTACCACATGCATCTTTTCACGATTTCAACTCCATTTCCATGTCCTTCCTCACACACTTCCAACTGCCCATTCGATACGAGACGAGTACTGAACTATTAACCTCCCTTCATTAGACAACTTCCATACATATCTCTGATCATATTCACGAATGGAGATGACGACGAAGGCTAATCAAAGCGGTCATTCCTGACCAATTGTTAGCAGAATGGTTCACGAAATCATTGTTACCCCAGATCACTCGTGATGTTTCCATGGGTGGTGTGGTCACTGAGGAAGAAGCCATTTCCCGAGATCAGTACTTAGACTTGTCTATTCACAATCCGGTACTCTGTACGAGTTGATACCGAATTCTACTCATGCCACTAACGATCCATCCAAACCATCGTCTGCTTCCCATGCGGATGGAGTTATTAGCTCTGTCAAAACCCAATCGGCTAGAACAATTCAGTGACCCACTTCGACGGCTGCTCCTAGATCAACTGCACCCTCTTCCACCCCCCCTCAAACTCAGGTCTCTGAGGTGAATGAAGTCCAATCAACCCCTTCACAAAAACTTTGGGGCAAGAAGAAAGCGAGAAACAAACCAAAGAAAAAAAATAACAACGAACAACCCAAAACCCAATCGCAAACCCCTGCTATCGAAAAACAACCACAACGAAAAATGAAATTCCCATGTCTCATTTGTGGTGACAGTCACTACACTTGAGACTACCCACATCACGATGAAGTGGCCAAACATTTCAAGGGAAATTCACAACCCGCTGTGCTTACTCATCCTTTTCCACAACAACAATCTTTGGTTGCCCAAACCCCCACGTCAGGGGGCAGTTCCAACCAACCCCATGATGAGGCCTCGACAAGTGCCCAAATTTACATGTTTAATGGGGTTAATCTAACCACTCGCTCTGCGACATATGACACGACAGTTAAACCTGATAAGCCGAAGATTTCTCACGGTTCTCCACCGGACCCATTGCCATCCTCTGTCAATCCTTCGTCTGTTAGCCCTCCATCTGGGCCACTCCAGATCGAGAAACCTTCTTTTGACTCCATCTTACACCCTCCTAAGAGCACCATCCGGAAATCTACTTTCAATCCTAATTCACGGGCTGCCCAAAATTACAACATTGTAGAATATTTGGCCCAAGCACCGTGCGCTATGTCCGCCTTGGAAGTTCTACAACACTGTCCCATCCAACGTAGAACGCTCTTAGCCACTATCGGCGCTTTTGATCCCGAGTCATCAAATAACCTCATGTTTAATCTGGATGATCATCAACCGTGACTCTCCCACCAGCTAGCCTTCCAAATCGATGTTGTTGTGCATAACCAACAAATCCACCGAACTATCCTGGATGAGGGAGCCTCTACTTGTGTCATGTCCTTAGCTTGTTGGAAAGGCTTAAAATCGCCCAACCTTAACAAATCTTCTACAATTTTACATGCTTTCGATGGACGAGGTTTTCATCCTCATGGATTACTGTAATCCTTAGCCGTTCAGTTAGGCGGAAAAACTGTTACCGTTGACGTCGAGGTGGTCGATGCTCCCCTCGACTACAACCTATTACTCAGAAGAAGTTGGTTCTATGCTATGACTGTCGTCGCCTTGTCGGTGTTCCGATGTGTACAATTCCCTCATCAAGGAAAAATTGTCACCATCGATCAGCTTGATTTCTGTACACCCGACGCTCGCATCCCTACCACCAACAACATTCCTTTTTTGGGAGACCACCCAGTTACGTATGAAAGCATTGGTGTTGTCTTATTGAAAGATTCTATCCTTATGGGTACTTTTCCTACACCACTTCCACCTACCGCACATCATATTTCCATAGTCAATATGATCTCGACTATGCCTTATCAATCCTTGGAATCATCTGACCCTTGGATTGTACCTAGTCCTTTGGAATTTGATGTGCTCAGTGACACTATGCCACTTAGCCCAGTCAAGGCCACATATGTAGCTATTCAATCTGCCTCTCCCTCTCCCAACAATTCACATTTGTTGGCACCCGATGCCTACTCGATGCCCTCATAGTTGGATTCCCTATCATCTGTCGTCAGTTACATTTCCAACATTTTTCCTTCTGACGAATCGATTATGGAAATGCTCAACATTGATGACCTACCTTGGGATGAAAACCATCATCGATCCTCTTTTCTTCCGTCGTTGGAATAAATTCACCAAGACATATGCTCTGTCTTCCCTCTCGATGTTGTCGATGCTCCGCAATCTCCCATCCTCACACAAGATACGCTCTCTGAGGGGAACATGGGTAACATCTCTACTACGATCGTTATTGACATCTCGATCAAAGAAGGTGTCATGGAAAACATTCACCTTGGTGCTAATTGCACACCCGATGAAGTGGTGTCTTACACCTCTTTGTTCAAGGAATTCTGTGATGTCTTCGCATGGAGCTACGAGGAAATGCCAGGGATTGACCCTTCAATCGTCATACACGAAATCAAAACTTACCCTGACATGAAACCTGTTCGACAAAAACTTCACTCGATTCATCCCAAGAAAATCGCAGCTATAAAGGCAGAAGTTGAAAAATTGCTCAAATCTGGCTTTATCTACCCCGTCCCTTTAACCGAATGGGTCTCCAACCTTGTTCTGGTTGCCAAAAAACAAGGGACCATCTGTGTTTGTGTTGACTATCAATATCTCAACAAATCTTGTCCCAAGGACAACTACCCTATGCCCTTCATCGACCAAATCATCGATAATTGCGCAGGGAGTGTAATCTTCTCTTTCATGGATGGCTTTTCTGGGTATAACCAGATTGAAATATTACCTACTGATCAACATAAGATAGACTTTATCTTCCCATGGGGAACTTTCGCCTACTGAAAGCTACCTTTTGGCCTTAAAAATGCTGGTGCTACTTTCCAACGGGCCATGTCATACGCTTTCCATGACATCAAGCATATCGCGGAGCCTTACCTCGACGATTTACCCACCCATTCATCTAATCGATCCGATCACATAGATCACTTACGGGCGAATTTTCCTCGATGTAGGTTCTATCGTATTCGCTTGAACCCACACAAGTGCATTTTCGTTGTCGAATCCGGTTGACTACTCGGTTTCATTGTCTCCAAAGATGGGATCAGGGTAGATCCCTTAAAGATTAAAGCCATCCTAGCCTTACCCCCACCTACCAACTTAACCCAACTCCAAAGTTTGCAAGGCAAAGAAAACTTTCTTCGCCATTTCATCTGCAATTATGCTGAGATCACTAAAGGATTTATGTGGTTACTACAGAAAAACATCCCTTTCATCTGGGATGACACTGCCCAACGGTCATTCGATGCTCTCAAGCACGCTTTGACCAATGCACCTTTGTTACATCCCCCCGAATATACAAAGGATTATATACTTTACTTGGCCGCCTCTACTTCCACCATTGCAATGGTGTTAGTTCAAGAAGATTCCAACGACGAAGAACATGTGATTTATTTTCTGAGCAAGAGTCTCTCTGGACCCGAACTTAGATATTTGCATGTCGAGAAACTGGCTCTGGCAGCCTTCATCACTGTACAAATGTTTCTCCATTACATATTATTACGCACCACCACGGTAATCGCAGACTCCAACCCCATGTACCACGTCTTGACATGTCAAGTGCTTGGGGGAAAACATTCAAAATGGATCGTTATTCTTCAAGAATTCGATATTGAGTTTACAAAGGCTAAAGCCAAAAAATCCCTGCTGTTTGCCGAGCTCATCTGTGCTCTACCTCGTGCCAATGAAGACATCAAAACTAGAGATTCTCTCCCCGATGAATCTCTCTTCCTCATCAGCACCTCTCATCCTTGGTACGGAGACATTCTCCTCTACCTTCAAACCCAACATTTTCAGCCCAACATCTCTCGCGAAGAGCATCAACGCATTCGTCACCACTCTCGCCATTATCTCATCCTCGACGACACCTTGTATCACCGTGGTATTGACACCATCCTTCAGCGATGTTTGATTCATGAGGAGGCTGAACACATTTTGAATGATTGTCACCTTGGCGCTTGTGGCGGTCACCTTTCCGGGATGGCCACCGCCCAAAAAATCCTACATGACGGCTACTTTTGGCCCTCAATTTTTAAAGATTGCATCGAGGCTATCAAAAAATGCCCACCCTGCCAAATCTTTAACAAGAAGGCATGCACCCACTCTACTATGCTACACCCTATTATCGCCATTGACCCCTTTTCCAAATGGGGTATTGATTTCATGCAGTGTAAGCCTACCTCAGTCGGGGGGCATGGTTACATCATCGTCGTCGTCGACTACTTCACCAAATGGGCTGAGGCTATGCCTACCTTCCTGAACGATGGTCGTACTGCAGCTCTATTCCTTTTCAACCACATTATAACTTGTTTTGGTGTACCACGTGCCATCGTCACCGATCATGGTGCACACTTCAAAAACTAGATGATGAGTGAGTTACATGTCAAATAGGGTTTTCTCCATGAAAACTCATCCCCCTACTACCCTCAAGTGAACGGACAAGTTGAAGCTATCAACAAAGTCCTAAAAACCATGATCCAATGCATGGTAGGGGAAAACAAGACATCGTGGCATTTACAATTGTTCTCCGCTCTCTGGGCCTATCACACTTCTATGAAAACCTCAACTGGATTCACTCCATTCCAGTTGGTCTATGGCATTGAAGTCGTCCTACCAATCAAGTGTGAGATTCCATCACTCAAACTGAAAGTAGAAATCCTTCCCCATACTTCTGCTGAAGAAGAACGATTCTTGTATCTATCCAAGCTAGACGAAACACGTCGTGATGCTGCTCTCGTTAATGAGGCACATCAAAAATGAATCAAAAGTCAATACAACAAATCCGTCCACCCTTGGACCTTTGCAGAAGGAGACTTAGTCCTCGTTTATGACCAAGCTCATGATAAATTAGGGACAGGAAAGATAGAACCTTTGTGGCATGGTCCTTACATCGTGAAGCATGTTCTACATAGAGGTGCCTACGAATTAGTTGATCATGTTGGAATTTCCTTAGGAGAGCCCTAAAACAAGATTTACCTTAAAAAGTACTATGCCTAGATCACCTAGCATCTGTACTTTGTACATTATTGTATTTTAGTTTGGTGTGTCTATTTCTTTCGCGTGCTCAAGTCTTTACCTTTTCCACTCATGACTGTGCTTGTGTTTTCATGCGCAGATGACATATTCCTTTCCTATCTTTTTTGGGTTCGCGGATGGTGCTAGTCGACATACCCGGAACATTGCTTCGGCGGCATGGGTTATTTACCATTTTGACGAGGTGGTGAGTTCAGGAGACATCTGCTTAGGACCAACAACCAACAATATGGCAGAATATCATGCTGTCATTAGACTGTTGACCCAAGCCTCCTCTCTAGCTATCTCTCGTATCATTATTTACTTAGACTCCCAACTCGTGGTCTATTAACTCAACCGTATCTACGCTATCCGTAGTCCTATCCTGCTACGTCTCCACTTACAAGTTCGTCGCCTTGAACGAATGTTCGATTACAGTGAATATAGACACATTCCAAGAGAACTTAATAGTGTTTCAGATTCGTTAGCAAATTATATCATGGATCGGTATCTTGCCCACATATAAGAGTTAAGGAAAACAAAACTGTACATTACGTGTAAATTAAAAAACATCACAAACATCATCATGTACAAATCATTGGCACTGTAAAAAATCGAAACTGTATATATATATATATATATATATATATGGCGTGACTGAAACGTTTGGATTACATCAAAAAGTATGTAGAAGAGAAAAATATTGGGCCTTTCCACCCATACAACGTCGCTTGACAAGGCATACAAAATATAATCAATGGAGAGACTCTAATCTCCCCGCACTACATCGTGCTACGAGTAACACATCACCGCATGCACTATGCACCTCAATAGAGAATTGATATTCTCTGGTACTCCCACAGTGTGCCTTTATAGCTGTAAAGGCACTTCTCCCCTCCGTAAAGGAGGAATGCCCATCGTGAGGCCTTGGAGGTTTCTCTCAACCTCTCAGAGACCTAGCACTGGTACTGTTGTATCTGCTGCAACCGAGATGCCCCCGCGACGTCCTGGTATTGGTATATCAGCCGGACGCACTGTTCCCTTGTCTGCACATTGAAAACATACATCTGTTAAAACTCTTCTACATACCCAAAAAAATATATATACATCAAAAACTCAAAAAAAAAAAAACTAGACAAGGTATGGCTCAGTCTCTTACCTGAAACATCCCAGTATTCCCCCGTAGGAAAAATCAAATCCATACTCCCGCGGAAATCTACCTCAACATAAGGGAAGTCCTCTATATAGAGATACTGTCATCTTAGCTAGGCAAAGAATTCGCCAGTGAAATGGAACTCTGACTTTGATACTAGCCTTGGAGACAGACTGATCCACCTCTCCATCCTCGGTTCATCCACTGGTCACACCACCAGTGCTATCTGAGGCTACATCTGGGAGATGCGCTCTAGAAAAAATGAGACCAAAAACGAGCCATAACCAAACTGCTTATGTCCAGTCCTGCACCATGAAATTTGTTCCTTCACATTTTGAAGGAACCCTGCACTCCAGTTGAACAGTGTTGGTTCCAAACATTGAACACCATAAGCCACCTGCGATCTTGATGCCAGATGCGTGCTAGTACTGCGTGTCACGCTCGTGATAGAAAATAGTATAGACTGGAGGGGAAGTTCTCGAATATCCTTGAAATGGATTCTACCCCCTACCAGCCTTGCTCCTGGGATGCAGTGGCGTGCCAGATACACGTCCACTTGTTCAGGTAGCGCCCTCTGCCCAGAGAAAGATATGAGGACCCCTCTTTTCAAGAGGCTGGTCAAAAAATACATGTCTTCTAACTCGATGGTTAAAATTTGTGTGCCAATACAGAATCCTTGTTCTGTAACATCCCATAGGCCGATCATATGATCGAGCTATAAAATCTCTTTCTTCATTTTTTGCAACTTGAAGAATTTGAGAAAACCACAAGCTCGCAACGCGGTCCGTGTGCGGGGACTCCACAAGGCAGCTAAGTCATCCATCTCATGTTCTCTTTCTTTATGCTCGATCATGGTTGCCGAAGTTACCTACGAAACAAAAAATAAAGAAATTCATTATTTCCACGTTTTGGCAATTTCGACAAATTTTCAAAAGCAATTTAAAACATGAAATAAGGTGCCCACATCATTTAAAAGTGACCACACACTCTTTTATAATTACCACGCCCTCCCTAGCCATTTAACATTTATTAAATAATAATGAAAACGTTTTAAAAAATCAAAACGACTTTGGGGCTGCGTGGGCATATGGGAAGATGTTTTATGGGTTCTTTTGCTAAAAAATGACCTATCTAATTGACTATTGGGGCATTGGCATCTTGGCCACCCTTTTCTAAAATKTTTTTTGTAAAAGAATCCCATTTTTCCATTGATTTTGAAAGAGGCTGATTTGGTTCTATTTGGGGCAACTTAGGGCTTCATATTTTAAAATAAATGATGCTATTAAAATGAATGTGAAACCATGTGTTTGAAAGAAGAAGGGATGGACATCTACCTRGTCCGAATGACAAGAAAAATGGTCAACAATAGCTTCAGCAGTGAACAAAACAAGATCCACTTCAAACTGAGAATCTCCACTACTCCAAAATCCTTGCAAAATGAAATGGTAAATGAAATTTTCAATGAATTTTTATTTATAAATTTTCATTTTTCATAAGGTATGGTCATTTATGGGTTTCTATAATAATATAATGGCTTCACTAAATCCCTGGTTTGTAGTTCTGACATCGTAGGTTTCTTGGAAGTTCTGACAGATGATTCACCTTGTCGCGCTTATGAGCATAGTCTTAGTTCGTTCTCGAGCTCGATAATATGAGAACGTAACCGGGTAAACTTTTATCTCTTTTTCGGACCCATACGGATATATGAACACATGAAAAAGGAACCCCCCTGGAGTCTACTTTAAACCCTTTTTAGACTCTCTAAATATGAAAAGATTGTCGAGTGACCTTGCTTCCTTTCACACTCGTTAAAAGGTCAGAAAGGGCATCTTTCGAGCGATAGTTTACCCCTTTTTTGGTCTCGTTAGACTACTATACGAAAAAGGAACTAAGAGAGTTCTCTTTTAAGTTTTTTTCCAAACTCTATAATCCCGAAAAACCTTCGATTTTTCTATCTTTGTACTCATTAAAGCACACATCGACAGGCCCATACGGGATAGAACCCTTACTTCTTCCGGTTCGTTAAACAAAGGAAGAGGAACTTACTGAAGGTGAGTTATATCGAGCATGTGTTATCCTTATCGAGCTCATTAAATCAAAAATAGGTACTCATCTATCTGGATGGGGGAAAAATTGAAAGGAGCAAGCCAAGCAGTCTCTTGAGAACATCATCCAACACTTCTTAGAGTCGCCCTTGAACACGGCACTTTGTCATTTGCACATATCATAATCCTCTAAACCTCTGCACTGAGCCAATCCTTTGATTTCCTTTCGCTCCTTTGGGTCATCCGACGCAAGTCACAATATCCATTGCATAGTTTTGGTCCATGTCATGTTTTTGTTGTTGTGCCTCAGTGTTCAAGGGAAGTATCCGCCTCGAGAGTCATCCATCCCAAATATCTTGCCTCAAAACCTGTGTCAGTCCATGTCCATTTGATGCACCAATTACATCTCTATGTCTGTTTCGTGTCGTTGATGGGGGATACATCAAGGCCCTCCCTCGACGAGTCTATTCCTGTCGACTTCAATACATTATCCGGGAATCAGACTTAGAAACCAGTTAGTACTTTGGGGCCTGCATGTCTCAATGGAAGGCCTCTTCACGTTCGACAGTAGGTCTGCATCATTGACCCCTGATCGAATGATTCCACGGGTGTTCAACTTCAGCTCATCTATTCACATTCGCTGGAATGTACTAGGGTACCTTGGGAATCATTGAAATTAATGGTGATCTCCCTCGCACTTGTTAACGGTTCACACCATTGACCGATAATCAAGTGGTTTCTGCCATGTTCGACATCAAGACATCTATTCACATGGTTAGGATTGTACCACATTGGGATTGGTAAGAATACCCTGGGTTGAGTAACTACTTTGATATATGCTTTTCCTAGGCTATGAAGGAGTTTCTATTGGACAAAGAACACATGCATTGTCACATAGATCCACTTTGTATTGGTCATGGCTATGTCTTGTTATCTCGTATATCCACTGTGTATTCTTCATGGCTACGATCGGTCTGAGTCATCAGAGTATAGATCCACATTGTATATTCGGTGGCTATACCTTTTTATCAATACAATTATGGATCCGCAGTGTATTTGATGGCGGCCATATCTTGCAATTCTTGATCACCCAAGCATAGGTATGTCTGCCTTGGGTTTTGAAATAAGTCATGATATTTGTTGGATGTTTGTGTGCAGCTTCCATCAGGTTCTCTGAGTCTATACCATTGATTAAATGTTTACAAATCATTTCAGTTATCAGTCCGCATCTTCTAACTTCATACTTTGGGGGGCATTCTGTTACACGTCAAAATTACTCAACTGGATAAGTGTCACATGTTCCTCTCAATTGTCGTAAGTGTCACATCTTCCTTACAACTTTCGCAAGTGTCGCAAGTTGTTCATAAGTGTCACAAACGTTGTTCAAGCATACTTCCTTAACGACGACACTAAGGAGGCACTTAAAACATCTCATACACTTGGTTTGGAGAAGGAGAACTGGTTAACTGAAGTCAAGGAACTCTTGACACCTGAGAAGAGATCTTAATCAATATTAGGAGCACTGGCTCTCCTCTATAAGGCTTCAGGGAGCGTTATAATGCTCTCCTACCCCTTTCAAGGAGAACTATCCACCTTTAGGTCACTGGTTCTCCCCTAAAGATTCTTAGGGAGCGCTACAATGCTCTGATGCCCCTTTTGAGGGAGCGCTGGTTCTCCCCTCAAGCTTCTTAGGGAGCACTACAATGCTCTGATGCCACTTTTGAGGGAGCGTTGCCTAATCTGGGGCAGTAGTTGGCCCGTTAAGGAGAATAAGGGGAGGATATTTCAAGATTAGAAGGCGGTTGCATTCGAATTATTGGTTCCATCAGAGGATCCCAGATCTAAGGAGGAATTTCCCCAACTTGTTCTAAAGATAACTCAAGAGGTTAAGCTCCTCTTAACCTATATAAGCAAGCTCTATGATGGTGAAAAGGGGGAATAATTGCTAGCATGAAACCTATGATCTCATAGGAAACACACAGTCAGCCAAAGGAGAGTGATCAGTGAAGCTACTGTTATCCAGGTTGTGGATCTTTCGAGCAAGGGTTAGACGAAGGAGACTTGACGAAGCTATCGCATTCGCATCTACGATTGTAAGTATTTCTGTCGTTATTCTCATTAATATGACACACTTGGCATGTTTCTTTCTAGTTTGTGTCTAATGTTACATGAACTTATCATTGATAGATATATATGTTTTCAAAATAGAGTAGGAAGTGATCGTATCTTGTTTGTCTACAGGACTCAGTGAGGAGCAAAGGATCAGAGCGCAACTTGGAGCGTGCAGGGACAAACGTCGATAAAGAGGTACTTTTGTTTTCCTTCCTTCTTGTGTGTTAGTTTGTATATATTTGAAAGGAAGTCAGTGTCCACGTTAAGCATTTTCTATCTTAGAGTTAAGGTCAATCTCTTTGAGGTAATCTGCCTGTCCGCAGGAAGATTTTCCTACAACACCTGCTAGTCATACTGGCAATAGGTCTGTAGCCTCTGCGAGTCATTTTATCGACCCATCACCAACCTATGTAAGTCATGTTGGATATGTGCAACCAATCACTGCCATTCATGCTGGGGGAATTGATTTTGTTGAGAAACCCAGACGAATAGGACGTAAGCCTAAGTTCCCTTGTAAGCTTTGCAAGGGAGATCACCTTACTCATTTATGCCTTGGCATTCCAGAGGTACAAAGATTGTGGTCCCTGTCTGCAATTTCTTCTAATTTTGAGTCTTATGAGGTTTCCTCACAGTTTATTCAACCTTTGGTTGATAAAGTGGTCATGCTGATACAGTCATCAGTTGATCCCACTCCTCTTTTTTGGGGTGAGGTTCCTTTAGACCATGTAGTCTCTCAGCCTATTCAACCATTGGTTGAGAAAGTGGTCATTTCGATGCAGTCATCGGATGATCCCACTCCTCTTTTGGGGGTTGAGGTGCCTTTAGACCATGTAGTCTCTTAGCCTATTCAACCATTGGTTGAGAAAGTGGTCATGGCAATGCAATCATCGATTGATCCCACTCCTCTTTTGGGGGGTGAGGTGCCTTTAGACCATGTAGTCCTGCAGCCTATTTAGCCATTGGTTGTGAAAGTGGTCATTCCGATACAGTCATCGGATGATCCCACTCTTCTTTTGGGGAGTGAAGTGTCTACCAACTATGTTTTTAGCGTTTCCAATTCTGTACTTTCAGAACAAGGGGGCATTCCACTTGTTCCGAGTACACCCCCTCCAAGCCCTAGGATGGTTTCCTTTGATTGGAATGATCTTTTTGAGACTCATCTTCCTTCTTATGCACCTTTTCAAATAAGGGTTGAAGATAATTCAACAAACATTTATCGATGTATTGTGGATGAAGGAGCCTCTTCAAGTATTTTATCCTCCTCTGTTTGGAAAGTCTTGGGTTCTCCCAAGCTTGTGTTTGCTTCACATGAGTTGTTGGATTTTGACAGACGTCCTAGTGAATATTTGGGGGTTCTTCCTTAGTTTCATATCTCTTTAGGTGGGAATATTACCCGTGTCGATGTTATAGTGGTGCAAGGCCCGTTAGATTTCAATATGCTTCTCGGGCATGATTATGTATACACTATGAACACTGTGGTATCTATGCTCTTTTGGGTGACACACTTCCCTCACAATGGAATCATTATTACTATTGACCAGCTGGCATATGAGAATCACCATCTTAATTCAACATTAGTTCAGGCTGCCCCTTTATATGTTCCTAGTGTTTGTGTAGACTCCACCCTGCCATGGGTTAATTATGTGGCATCTTATCCTTGGTGTTCAATTTCTTATGAGAAGGAACCTGTGCAATCACATTTTCCTTCTCAAGACTTGGAATCAACAATTGATCCATTGGTGTATCCAATGGGGGCCTGGGAGCCCTTGCTTCCCCCTCTTGGTCCAAGTGGGCTTCAATATCCTTCTGAGTCTGATATCGTTGTTAGTAGATCCTCAAGCCCTCGTGATTGTGATTCTTCGCTGATAGACTATAACATTCCTGGTCAGAACCTCCATCATCATACAGAGTATGGTCAGTTTACTTCACCCTTTAGGACTGTCGACCCTCATTTGCGTGATTTCTTGGATTTTGAATTTTCTTCAGATGAGGCTATCCTTGAAGCCATGACTACGGTTTCTATACTGCAAGAGGACTTACACCGTGGTTTGTGTTTTCTTCTCTTTTGGGAGACTTCCCAAGTTGACTATCGAAGAGACTCTTGGTTTGAGCCTAGCAGTGATCTCTACCTGAACCATTTTCATACATGAGTCGTAGCCCCCACGGGTCTTCTTTTAATCCCTTTTCAAACCCTCTAAACATGAAAAGATTTTCGAGCAATCTTGTGGACTTTCAGACTCATTAAACTAAAATTTGAAGTCACGTCTATCCGGTGGTAGTTTACCCCTTTTTCAGTCCAGATGATCAACTGTACAAAGAAAGGTATACTCTAGAGGTTTTAGATCTCTAGAAGAGTACCCTCAAGTATAATTTTAAACCTTTTTTGGGCTTGAGGGGCTAAATTTATGAAAAAGGAACCCTCACGGAGTCCATATTTAAGATCTTTTACGACTCCCTAAAATTGAAAATATTGTCGAGTGACCTTATTCTTTCACACTCGTTAAAATGGTCCAGAAGAACATTCCTGACGAAGTCCATAGTTAAGTTTTTTTTAGATTCCTTAAAAATGAAAAAATTGTTGAGTGATCTTATCTTTATCACACTCGTTAAAATGGTTTTGAATAGACATCTTGTCGGTGCTAGTTTACCCCTTTTTTGAACCGACTAGACTACCTTCAAAAAAAGGTACCCCATCGGAGTCTCCTTTTATTTTTTTCAGACTCTCTAAATGTGAAAAATCATCAAGCTTACCCTCTCTGGGCTCATTAGAATTACATCGAAGGACGTTACCATTGTGTCTTTTGTTAAATGTGTTTTCATACCTGTGTCTTTGGTCTAATGTTGGCTCCATGTTTCTCTCAACTGAACCATCTAAAGCATGCCTTATATGCAATCCCTATAGCACTTTGCCTCTGCGTCTTGACACCTTTGGCCCCAGGAGGGATTTTTTCTGAGTGTCCTTACTTAGAACATCAATATTTTGCTTCTGCCTCAAACTCGTATGTTTGCGACACTCATTCCTCCTTTGTAACGTAACATTCTTTTATTCTTTTTCCAAAATTATTGAAAAAGACAAAAAAATCAAATATACCCCAAAAAGAGGAAGGGAAAAGTATTTTCTTTGTATTGGCAACACAATGAGTCACCCTTGGATATATCACATCCTTTATTTTGTTCGTCAAGCCCTGGGATTTAATATGACCTTAGGAAGTTGTTCCCACTACATTGAGTTGTGTCCTCCTCCATTTGGTTATTCTTCCAAACATATGGAGAGTTTGTGTTTCCTCCGGCGTCGTGAACTTATGTTAATGCCATGCTATCTAAGTCTCATCATTTGTCATGTTATTGTCCAAGGGAAGTTTTTCCAAGCCTGAGTCAGCCCCTCTACAATTTGTCTCTTGCCCTCATGCCCAGCCATCCCAAAAGTCCAATCAAGTCTTTGTTCGAAATCAATGAAGCCTTCAGTCTGATCATCAAGATTCTCTAGTCCATGACCGACGAGTCGTCAAAGACCTCTGGGTAGTGAATTCATACACTCATATTACACTCCTACCCGATTTTTGAAGATTTTGAAGTTGTTGCTCGAGCTCTGAATACCTCATCTCCGACCATCAAGCCTTATCAGCTTCTAGAAGATGGATACTATACATGTATATATTTTTTATTTTGAGATGTAGATCCACTGTGTATTGCTCACGGATACACTTTATATAGTTATATGACATGGATCTAAAGTGTATTTGATTAGTAGCCATGATTTTATTTCATCCCGAGCATGGGTATGCCCGCCTTAGTGAGACAATTGTTATTTTGCAGATGGAACCTCCCGATTTTTGGTACCTGGGCTCACTTGTTTGGTACGTTGGTGAAGATTGATAATGTATTTTGGCCATCAGATGATCTTCTAAACTCACACATTAGGGGGCATCTGTTATAACCCTAATTTGCACCCGACATGCTTACCTAGCAGTAGGCCATCTCAGATTCCTTCTTTGCCAAAACACTACTAAACAACTTTCTTAAAAGTACCTTTTTTAAGGGCCCACACACCCTGCTCCACTACAGACCACGTGTATCTACAGTGTCCATGCTAGCTGACCCACTACATCCCGTGTGGACCTACAAAAGCATGAAAAAGGAAAGTTGTTGATGGAACACATAGCTTTGGGTAAGTTAACTAAACCTTTCGGCCATGCATGGCCAGTCATTCAGCCAAATACCTAGCTCCTTCTAGCCTATAAAAGAAGTGGTAAGGGTCCCATTTGAAGAAGGGAAAAACATAGTAAAGAAACTCTACTTGAATTCGTATTCCCCTTTTCCCAAGATTCTGCAACCATTTTGTGATTTCAACAAAGAAGAGAAGCAAGTGTGTTAGCAGTTGGTGCACAGTAAAAGAGGAGCTCGAAACCAGATTCATGGAGCAGTGTTCAGCTTCATCATTGTAAGTTTCTCTAGTGAAATTAATAATAAAGAAGTACTTTTCTCATCCCACCATATGAGGTTTTCATTGTTTATTGTGTACATGTTGATTAAATCTCTAACCCATTAATATGTAGATCATATTCATGTGGAGTTCTTTGTTTATCTTTTGTGAATGCAGGTCATCCTTGGGAGGAGAGTTGCAGTCAAAGAGAGACCAAGTGTGAAGAGGGATCGATATCAAACACCGGAAATAAGGTGTGTTCACTTGATCTTCTTAACTGTGTACTTGCTTAAGAATAATGGGGATTAGGTTTGGGATGATGGTAAAAAGTAGGAATCTTTAGGTCTTTTCTGCATGCATGATAAAACCCTAAGTGCTAGTTCGTAGGGGGATTTCCCACTCACAACAATCCCCAAGGGGGGTGAACCATGGTATTTATGTGATTTTATGCATTTTTTATGGTTGCATTTAATTTGATTATTTTTTATGATGAATATGTTGCTTGTTAAAGTAATGAACACTATGTAATAAGGTTAAGCTAATTGAATCTGCAGAATAGTATGGAATGAATGAAAAATATAGCTAATAATTAGATCAGGAGCTTGTGTTATAGTATATCAATGTTTTTCTTTTATCAAATGTGGTTGTAATGATTAATGAAGCCCTATTAGAATAGTAGTGACAGGGGTTAGGAATAAGATCTAATGATGACTTGGGGTTAACATTAAGTAGGTTGAATGCCTCAGAGAGGGAAACACATCCCATCCTAGGGTTGCAGACATATGATTCATACGACCACACATAGAATCCATATCAGGTGAGACTACACAGTGCACTCTATGCATTGTGTTTCCTTCTGGTATCCAGAAGGGTTGATGGTATAAATGTTTGTTGGTAATCCTATAGCTAGAACCTGGGTCAGCCCAAGTAACCCAACACATGGTGATCTTGATACATCTTGTTGAGGCATAGTTTGGTTTGTTGTTGATACATGATTGGTACATGTTGTTCGTTATATTTATATAGTGTTGATGTACATGGTTATTGTACATGATTGATGTGCATTGTTGGCACATGGTTTGAGTGATATTCTTGTTATTTTGGGCATGATATCTATGTTATCATATTTGATATATCGAGGAGAGTAATGGTACATGTTGTTGGTGTACTTAGTTTTGTTGTTGTAGGAAAGGAACTGGTACATGTTGGTTACATGACAGTGTCACAGGTTGATTGTAGGTCAGTGGCACATATTGGTACAGTTTTACAACAGTATATCTCATAGTGACAGTGTGACAATGGTTCCATAATTCTACTTATATTTTAGGGGGTTTGGACAAGGAAAGGATAGTTGGTTGTAGACACCTTCCAATTGTAGCCGCATAACATAGGGAGTTGTAGCCTTCTTCTAGTTGTATCCAGAGAATTGGGGAGTTGGAGCTTCCCTCAAATTGTATCCTGAGAAACTAGGGGGTTGGAGCCTCCTTCTAGTTGTAACTGGAGAATTGGAAGTTGGTTCTTCCTTGAATGCAATTCTTGACATATAATTAAAACATTATGTCGTTTTCTCCCGCATTGGGTTTCCATGTAAATATTGGTCTATTATACATTGTGTGGATGTGTTTGCTATTTTTTATTATGCACGGATGAATATTAATGCTTATGATACAATAAGATATTGATTATGAACAGATGAACATGGTTGAATAAGTAAAATAATATATATTTTGGTTTAAAGGATTAATAATTGGTATAATTTCTCATTACCGATTCACCCCCCCTCTTAGTAATCCAACAATTGGTATCAGAGTAGGTTCCTTCAGGAAACAATTTAACCACTGGAAGGAGATCATGGATTATTCTGAGAATGGAGTACCATTGTTTAATGGTCAGAATGGTTTAAATTATGATATATGGAGTGTCAGAACAAAAGAATTTTTAAAGGAACAAGGGTATGATATTTGGAAATAAGTTGTTACACGATATGATAGTTCAAAAAGGAAAAAGACTACAACAAAGAAGGAACTGAAACGAAATAATAAAATTGCAATGGATTTCATTTTGGAAGGACTATATGATTCAATAAAGAACAAAGTTGGTAAATCTTCATCAGCTAAAGAAATTTGGGATAAGTTACATAATATCTATTCTCCATCCATCACAAATTCAGAGAATGACAAAGCAGATGCATGTATATATCAAGAAGAAATATGTTCATCATGTCAAACAAATTTAGAATATGAAGAGTACATAATCAATAGAAGTATGTTGTTTTTCTTTAATTGTGAAAAATGCAGACATATTGAAATGGAATTCCATGAAGGAAATGAGATTGAAAAACTAATTGAAATATAATACAATTATGAAGCATAATTGATCAGTGCTTTAGATGAACTAAGAAAAGAAAGAGAAGAAAACAAGTCACTCAAGAAAGAATTGATGAAGCAAAAGGAAAGTATTCATGGTTTCGATGAAGCTCAACAAGTCATCAAGAATTTAATATCTCAGCTAGAAGTGGCTAGAAGAATTGAACAAAATCTAGAATATCAAAAGCAGTGTTTAGAAGACAACATAGCGACACAAAATGAAGAATCAGAAAAGAGAGAAACGATAATGACATATCATCTCAAGGAAAGAATTGATGACTTAAACAAGCTTGAAGAATAATTTGTCACACTAAGAGTCAAATTCATCAAGCTCAACAAGAATGTTGAAGATACAAAAACATTTACATCAACAATAGAGAATGAAGAGAAGCACTCTAGGTTGCTATAAAAGAAGAATGAAGAAAAGATCAAGAGTTATGGATAAGTACTCAAAGGAAGGAATCAGGGTCAACCAAAATCTAAGAAAGCTAATAAAGATACATCTTCAAGAATACCATCCATGTTCAAGACACAAAGAAGCTTCAATCATGATCATGATCAGTCAAGGTATAAATTCAGAAGGACTACACCACAAAGAAAATCATTCACTCCCAAGTATGCAAATTTATTTTATGGTCACTTTTTAATTGTAATAACTTTGGACATAAGGTTGTAGATTGAAGGGATTATAAAATAAATATTCAAGCAATAAATACTTATGTGGCCCCACATAACATTGAATGTTGAAAATTTCATAACTATGGACACATAGCTCATTATTGTAGAAGCATGATCAATACTTCCATGAAAGAGAACACTGATATCAGATATAAGAAAGTATTAATAAGAAAACATGAAGAACATGTGAACAAATACCAGGTCCCAGAGATCTCAAGATTGGTAATAAAACGAGATGAAGACAAATATAAAATTAAAAAGGAAGATGTCAGATACATAAATCTTTGGAAAATAAATGAAAGAAAAGGAGGACAGGTAAATAAGGAACAAGTTCAAGAGATTGTACTTTTAGGTATTGTAGTGAAAGATGAATCAACAGACAAAACGAAATAAGTCATAGTTTAGAGAGATGATGAATCTACCCATGAATATGATGACGAATCTGCATCAGAGAAGGAATTGTTTTGAGCCTTCCAACTTAGAGACTTTGAGGTAATATGAATATTAGATACATGGATTCTATGTGGTAGCTGAGATAGAACAGAGAACCATCCTTCGACCAGCTTGCAGAGTTCGAGTAGACATATTCAGATAAGTCAGTTAGTAGAAGTAGAATATGATAGATTAATCAGTTGTAGTAGTGAAGACTTCATGATTGTACAGTGACATATGTGTTATCATTATGGACAGTTGTGTAGAAGAGTCTTGGATAGTATGGACATAAATGGATTCATAAGAACACTTAGCAGGTTTGGACAAATATATGACAGTAGACGAGAGCATGGATTCATAAATTTGTTGAGAGAGTGGTTTAGAGACAAAGGAACATGATCATAATGGATGATAATTACACAATAATATTTGAATGCTTATTCTTGAATTCTTTTAATATATGTAAGTTGATTACACAGGGAAGCACCAATGGACAATAACTCCAAAAGGAAGTAGGTATAGAAAGAATTATATTTTTTCTACACAACATCTTGCAGAGAAGTCAAGAGAGAGAAACAAAACCAAAAAGATAGGTAGAAATATCATTCAGATAAGTTGTTAGACAGATATGTAATAATAGAGGTATGATTCCAGGGGAAGAGATTCATCAGATGCAACATAAAGAGTTAGATGCTTAGAGAGTGAGCGCATAGACATGTTTCCAGCAGGAGCGATTTTCACAGAGGAAGAATGAGCGATATGTTGCATCAGAGTGATACCCTTTGTCAAAGGGGGAGATATTATTCATATGAAGGGAGAGAGAGTGATCATAGGCTTAGAAACACATAGAAATATCAACGACATTTAGATAAGGGGAGCAACCCTAAGGAGAGTTTAGTTAGGGGGAACAACCCCAAAGTGAGATACCCTTTTCCATTGATTTCAAAGGGGGATAGATAGAAAAATTGATGAGGAGTATAAACATGAATGTTATCATGACAAATTGTTTCCATCAATGTTGGAGTTTCCACCAATGCCAGAGGGGGGGATTTTCAGAAAATTGGATAACGTTTATGGACAATTTGTCTGGAATATTGGTTGTCATTTATGTCAACCCTTGGAGAGTGATATTGTAGATTGATGTCAACCCTTGGATAATTATGGTATCGAATTTTGGTAGCACAAAGGCATGGGTAAGGGACCCAAGTCTATTTGAAGTATAATGGAATGAAGATAAATGAATTTACAAGTAATACTATTCTATGTGGATAGTATATGTCATGCCATTTTCGATGATATGTGGAACGTCACATAACTCCTCACAGTTAGAGAGTTATGGCCATATGAATTTGGAGAACCCTCATGAGTTATCTGGAAGCCCCTAGAAGGTCGAAAAAGTCAATTATTCTAGAATATCCTAGTCAAATTGATGGTAACTAGAATTTAATCATGTGTATAGTTGTTGCATTAAGAAAATAATTAAAAATAAATTATTTGCAACAAGAAGTTGTGAGTTTGGTAATTATGGTAAAGTAGTTGTGATGAGAAGATCGAATAGTCAAAGTGTTTGACCAAGAAATAAATTAAATAATAAAGTGGTTGCAACAAGAGGTTAGATAAGGGAAAAGAAGTTATGAATTGACTAATTTTAGAAAAGGTAGTTGCAACAAGAAGTTGTGAGTAAAGATAAATTATTTAAATAATAAAGTAGTCAAAGTGGTTGCAAAGAGAATTTTTTTAAATATTAAAGTGGTTGCAACAAGAAGTGGTGAGTTTACTATTTATGGATAAATCAAAGTGGTTGCAAAAGAAATTAATTAAACAATAAAGTTAGTTTCTACTAGAAGTGGATAACTTACTATTTGTGGAAAGTAGTTAAGTTAAGTGGACAAGTGGCTAGAAGTGGATTAGCCCTAAAAGAAGGAAAGTGGATTAAGTTGGTTAGAAGGTCCCCTTGAGGAAGCTACATGGAAGTATAAATAAGAGAGAAAATCTCTCCCATTAACACCTATTTAATATCATTGAATATCTATTTTGTGAAAGGTTATTTGGGAAAGTATTATTGATACAAAAAAAGTGTGGCAAAAAAATTGCGGAAGGAAAAGTGCGGCAGAAAAATCACAGCAGAAAAAGTGCAGTAGAAAAAGTGTGGCAAGAAAAATCGCAGCAGGAAAACTGCGGTAGAAAATGTGCTTCAAGAAGAAAAAGGTACGGTTTTCATATGTGTAGTGTGGAATCTATGAATCTGGTTGAGGGTTTTCCTTGTAAATCTGTTGGATGCCCTCTTGGAAGTTTATGACTTGCTATAGAGTTGATCTAAGGAATATCTATTGAAGCTTAGTATTGGTTCATGTTTGAGGGATTTTGGTTGAGGTATGTTGTTGAAGATATTGGTATAGATAAATGTTGTATAACAGTGAGGTTGTGGCACATTTGAGGATTTATTGTATTTGATTTATGGAGAGTGTGGTTCATTGCTAGAGGTATCTTACTAGGTATCTTAGTGTATGTTATTGGTATATGGTAGAGTTATATGATTGGGTACATGGATGAGATACATACTTGAAGTACATGGTGATCTTAGTACATCTTGTTGAGACATAGTTTGATTTTTTGTTGATACATGATTGGTACATGATGTTGGTTATATTTGTATAGTTTTGATGTACATGGTTGATGTACATGATTGATGTGCATTGTTGGCACGTGGTTTGAATGATATTCTTGTGATTTTCGGTATGAGATATATGTTATCAGATCTGATATATTGAGGAGAGTATTGGTACATGTTGTTGGTGTGTTTAGTTTTGTTATTACAAGAAAGGAACAGGTACAGGTTGGTTAATTTCAGTCTCACGTTTTGATTACAAGTCAATGACATAGATTGGTATAGGTTTACATCAATATATCTCATAGTCACAGTGTGATAGTGGTTTCATAATTCTACTTATATTTGGGGGTGGTTGGACGGGGCAAGGATAGGTGGTTGTAGCCACCTTCCGGTTGTATCCAGAGAACATAGGGGGTTATAGCCTCCTTCTGGTTGTATCCATAGAATTGGGGAGTTGGATCTTACCTTGTGTTGTAGCCTGATAAACTAGAGGGTCGGAGCCTCCTTCCATTTGTAGCTAGAGAATTGGAAGTTGGTGCTTCCTTGAATGTAATTCTTAACACATAAGAAGAGCATTCTCTGGTTTTCTCCCACAGTGGCTTTCCATGTAAATATTGGTGTACTATGCATTGTGTGGATGTGTTTGTTATTGTTTATTATGAATTGATGAATGTTAATTCTTATGATACAATAAGATATTGATGATGAACAAATGAACATGGTTGAATAATTAAAATAATATACATTGTGGTTTAAAGGATTAATAATTGGTGTAATTTCTTATTACTGATTCACCCCCCCCTCTCAGTAATCTAACAAAACTAAATTAAAGTCCAAAAATTTAAGCAGAATATTACAACCTTTCTGAAAGGAATTTCCCAAAAGGTTTTTGTCCACAATCCTAGTTTCCTGAAAAGAAAATGTTCTGCAAGCCTATTCTTCCAAATACTAGTTTTCTCGTAAGGCTATTCTTCTACAAGAATTGATGATGTTGTACATTTACCACCTACTAAGATTTCAAATATTAATTCATTTATTACATGGAAGAAGGTTGATGGGTAAGTACTCTTAACTTGATTCAAGTGCTAAAATAGTCATTTTGCGATTTAAAGTGTGTCAAAGACGTATGTGAAAAGTATTAGAAGTGAATTGTAAGACATTGCTTCTAACATTATGCATATTTACAATTATTTTGATTTGATTATAGATCCCTTATCTTTTGAATTCTACAGGTCCTCAACCACATATAATGTCAAGGTAACAGATGAGGTGGGGAAACATGCTCGTTGACAATGTTTTTTCATAAGGAAAGAGTTCGGGAATTTTTTTGCTAACAGATACTAATCATCATAATGGATTCTATAAATTCCAAACTTGGGATTAAATATATAGGATGTTCTCCCATGAAGAGTTTTCACTAGACAATGAAGACTTGGAAGTGTATAGGAACATTAAGAAAAGTGGCCTCTATGCCATTGTGGCAAGACTTTCTATCATTCCTTACAATGATGTGGTCACATGAGTTTATTCCTATCTATATTCAAACACCTCTACAATATTGAATAAAGTTGGAGTCTCAATCGCCTTTCTACTTCTATATAACATCCACAAAAGTTACCATCTTCCAAAACCTAAAGTGTACCTAAACAAAGCATTTTTGGATACATTCATAAAGGAAAACCCCAAGTTGATAGATCTAATCAAATAATGGTGGGATGAAGATGAGTCATTCATTATGAAAGATAATATAATGTACCCGATCCAATATTTCAAGGAAACCTACAAGATGCTGTCTACATTGCCTAGTATATTATATGGAGAAGAAGGGTCTAAAAATTTCAATTTGGAGTGGGAACCTATTTGTCACTATGTATCTGAAGCAGGGAACATATTCAACTGGGCCCTAATTTTATTAGCCAACATATTTGATAATTCCAGGGAGGCTCCAAGGCTGAAGAAACTAGGTTTTTATATGTCATCTTATTTAATTGATGATCTGTGTTCTTCTATTACTTTTCCTACAATGGGTTGGGATTGGAACCCTAGTTTACCTCCAATACATGTATATTTCTCATAACCATGGGAAAATAATTATAGGGAACACTTATATGAAATTTGTGATCATTTTATGGTAGTCATGTTTGTTATCAAATACAATCAACCCCTTCAAAGACCATCACAAGGATCCAATGAATACATTAGGGTTATAGGTTATTAGTATATCGAGATACCTCCAATACATGTATATTTCTCATAACCATGTGAAAATAATTATAGGGAACACTTATATTGAATTTGTGATCATTTTATGGCACCCTTGTTTGTTATCACATACAATCAACCCCTTCATAGACTATCACAATGATCCATTGAATACATTAGGATTATAGGTGATTGGTATATGGATAAACATTTATACATATACATATAGATATACATATTCATATACATACATACATACATACACACACACACACACACACACACACACACACACACACACACACACACACACACACACACATATTTGGGTGTACTTATGATCCTCACCTATTGTTTAAATATGTACCAGATGGAGTCATTATGAGGGAGATTTCCTATCAAATGGTGAAAGCAGGAATAACTCCAGTTTTTTTTTCTAGTTCAAAAATACTTTGGCCAAAGTGTTGAGTACTCAACACACCCTAAAATATTTATTAAATTATGTCACTTTTGGGTACCACTTGTTTCATTTTGTTTTACTATCTGAATTAAGTTCACTATGGAGGGATGGTTTATTTTTTTTTCATGATTCTCATCGATCAAATCATATTTGTTTGAAATTATTAAATGAAACATTGAGTCTAAAAGAACTTGTTGCTCTAATTAAGAATCTGCAACTAACATTGTGACTAACATGCTTGTGTTCGGCATCGGAAAAATCAAGGCAGGTAAAATAGCTACACAATAACACTAATCGTTGACTGTCGATGTACCACCAGCATCGATAGAAGGTAGAGTAAGTTTGCATAGTTATTCTCCATGAAGGTTTAGGAACTAGCCGATCCCCATCGACATCATAGAAATACAAAGAGGGATAAACATTGACAAGCGTTATGATAAACCCTCGACAATCGATGAAGGATGCTCTTGTTCGGGTTTGGAGAAATGTCGAAGAGTTATATCATTGAAAACTCCTACATTGACACATTAGCGATCATCAATTTCCGATGCACTTTCAGCATCAAAAATTTTTCGAGAGAATTAATCCGGGAGCACTTTGGTAAGCTTATTATCGTTTGTCGATCCTTTATACTTTTTGGCATAGACAGGGAAAGATCTATTCTTAGAACTATTAGCTAAGGAAAATTCCCTGATTCCAAATAACATGATTAAATGAAGACACCAGTCTCAAGTTCCACATGTCTTTGTCACATAAGGGTTTCATATGGTCTAGTTTCATCTTGAGTCATCTTAAGGTTTCCTGTGTCCTAGTCACACCTCCGAGTCATATTTTCCACGTCATATTTGTACAACAAGATGGATCGACATCGGAGCTCTTGCCAGAAGATATCAATGAATGATGTTTAAAGAGAAGCATTGACCCCTGATCTACCATCTAGATTAGTGAAACGATGGGATGTTTTCAACATGAGATACGATTGGATTATGTCATTTAATAGGCCATTTAATGTTTCTCCCCACATACATTGTTACCCCATGCATCGATTGAACAACAAGAATTTGAAATCACCGATAGGCCATGTTATATCCCAATCCCCCATCGTCGACCTATGATCGAATTTAATTTAAACATAATGAAGATCTGGCGGAAGATTTTTTAGAACTGCACTCATATCCCAAATTGAATAGTTGATGCAACAAGGTAAGTTCATCTCTGTTTAAATCACGAAAACAACTTCAAAGAATTCTATTCTACACACAAGTTTGCATTTCCAAAGCATCTAAAGAAGCAAAGTGAGCAACTTAAAACCGCGTTGATTCTCAGACCATCAAAACTAGGTTAAACAAGCAACATAGGTATGTGTTAAATTTATCAATTCGGTGGTCGTAATTTGTTATATATATGCTTTTGATCTTTTACACAGTGTCTAAGTATGTTCTAGCTATAGGGAAAATGCGTCTGAGAAAGCCAATGACCAGATGCTCGTCGAGGAAACCCAAGCTAAAGGAGGCATAAATTGGTGAGGGTTCTTCTCTTGGTATTACGAGGCAGTTGGAATATGGTCCCAAGGAGGAGCCAGTCATTAAAACCTTGAAAACGAAATCTTCCATTCAACCCTTGGTCTTCAGCGATACGGAGGGAACCACTGGATCCAAAATAATGCTCCCATAGTGGGGAGATCTATTCAATATAATCAATCGGGAGGATTACCCATAGTTTATCCCACATAGCGACCCGAATGTAAGGGCACTAGATGATCAGGTTTTCCCGAACACTCGGTGGTTGTACTTGCACATGGTAGCCTGTCAAAATCCAGTTTTCCCATGCATCGAGACCTTCAGTTGGTTGATTGATCACACAGACGCACAAAAATTCTTGATCAACGATGATACTGCCAGGTGTTTTGTAGTTTTTCTCCCGAAAGAAGTTAAAAATTACTACAAGCTCATGGACCTAGAGGAGCATTTGAACATAGAATTTTTGGTGAATTTATATCAATTCCATGACACCACCTGGTTGATGGCCTCATGGTGGAAAGAGGACAAGAAATTTACAAATTTGAGCAATAGTTGGTATGGGATAGTGAACCTGAGGGAACCATACATCTACTTGATGGCTCTAATCTGTCAACTGTATGGAGAAAAGGACTGCATGGATTCCCCTAGCATATGTTCTAGCTATCTCAAGGAGTAGTTTCAACTGGGAAGAAATTTTTTTTCAAGCAATTGAGCACCAGTGTATTTCAGGCTCAAACTCCAAAAGAAGGAGAATCTCCTGCTTTCCATGTGGCCTCATACCTACTCGATGTAATCTGCGCGAGGAATTTCTTCGTCGATATGAATTTAAGCTGGCACGTTGTAGAACTGCCTGTTCATGTCTACTTCAACATATTATGGAAGAATAGGTACACAAACTATTATGCCCTTATTTGCGATGAATTCATCGCCCATGTTTTTTTCATTTTGTTTAAAAAGGAATTCCCAAGGCAGTCTACATTAGCCAAGAAAATGATATTGAAGGTAGGCCAGTGGTATCTAGACGAGCACACAACTTATATTAGGGTGTTCAGGGCCACCAAAGCACCGCATTTACTCCCTGATCACGTCCCAGACTAACTCATTGTGTGAGAAATTTGTTATAAGACTATCCTACAAGGTTATAACACCACACTAGTTAAGGACAAGAAACGAGATTTCATACCCTATGGATTCCATGTGAGGTTTTATCTAGTGAAGGACACTGCTCAAGACAAGCAATAAGGGATCAGTCACCTTGAATTCAGGTTCCCGATAGGTCGGTTTCGGAAGCACGACCCTAAAGGCCTGGTTCCCAAACACTCTTCACAAGTATTGTCCTATTGGCCATACGTGCATGAAAAGTTTGAGGATGATATTTTTATAGAATAAATTTAGGACTGGGAGGAGGTAGTACAGAGGAAATCCAACCCGAGCATGTCTAGGTTCAAGGCTATGAGCATGGATGATCAGATGGAGAAAATATTGCAGTCAGTTCAAAAGGCTCTCATAGTTAGAGAATAAATCAGAGAAGCAGAGACCACCGAGCCACAAAGGAGAGGATTGTTTTTACTAGAAGGAGCGCAAATAGTCATTGACTAGTTAGAGAATGATCCTAAACTCATAGAAATGAAGAGGATCCCCTCAGAAAAACCAATCACAATCATAGGAGAGACATGTGGCTTAGATTCAATAAAACTAGAAGAAATCACCGGCCTAGAAAACCCTAGAGTTCCATCACCACAGATAAGATCACCGAGGACCATTCCAACTCAGACTGAGGTTTCAAGGATGTCAGCTGAAATAGATGTACCAAACCCCCTGTTTGATTTAATAACCATATATGATGACGAGGAGAGTTCGGAGGTCTCCTTGGTAACTCTGGTATCAATTACAGAGGATAAGGAGCTTGATCAAGAATCTACCCCAAGTCCTGATGCTCCAGCTCAAAACCTTCTATAGAGCGACCATGAGGTCGAAAGTGTCTTAAACACTAAGTTTCTCAACATATCAGAGACTGGAAAATACATATCAAGGGATGAGCTAGGATCGGGTGGTCAAAAAGAGGAAGTTAAGAAACAATATATTGACACCTCGACAACCGATTACCAAGTAAGTACTGAACCTATCCATGGTTCTTCAATTTTGTTCGATACCTCACCAACCGATGAACAAAAAAAAGAGGTTGAGACATTGAAGCATATGAAATAAGTCTAGGAACCAATCCTAGAATAGATACACACAACATGGAGCTTGGGAAACACTTTAACTTGGGGAGAAAAGCAAATCCATGAGCCTATTGATGAGGTCACCGATATACAAGCGATCTCTTATGACACTAATAAGATATCTATCATGAAGAGGACCACCAAGAATAGAAGAATCACGCTAAATAGCTCAATTATCATCACCAGAGAGGAGAAGTTGCTTAGTACAAAACATGAAAAGACGTTTGAGCTCATCGGTGCAGGGATGGTTATCACAGATGCCATGTTGGATCGAGCAAGGAGAGATGAAAAGGAGTTTTCCATTGTGCTAAAGGAGTTGAAGCATGTGCGCAATTTGGTGAAATACTAACAAGACTCAATGCAGGCCACGATGTTTCTTAATAGTGAGTTTGAGGATGCCTATGCAAAGTTCACAAATGAATCACATATTTTCACTCCAGGCATAGCCAATTTACAAGAATATACCCTTATGGCACTGGAAACCTACAAGGATGTGGAAATGTGGTATGAAAAATCATACCGAGCGGTAGAAAGAATTGATTACATCAGTGTAGTAAAAAAGGGTCGAGACGTCGAAGAGCACAATATTCGAGTGATAATTTATAGAGAGACCATACTGGGTAAATATGGCCCAGGAACCTCAATAGGATATACAAAAGAAGTGGGCCGAGTGAAAAAAAGGATGGGAAAAGATTAATCAGGAGATGAAAAGCATCATCATCCTAGAATTCGTCTCACCCAAAGACTTTGTCAACCTGCATGACATAGTAAAGTGGCATGTAGAAAAAGACTCGACATGGAAAACAAAGATCGCACAGGTGGCGAGAATGGCACTAGGTCAAATACAAGGCTTTATGGAACATTTGAACAAATCTCGTGTAGTTTTGCGGTGATTGAGTGAAAAAATAGTCAAATACAGAGAACGGGCAATATAAGTGAAAGAAATTATTTTAGCCCTAATGGACCAGCATAGGTTCCCATATGCCAAGACATGCGAGGATCTTTTCATCAAGTGGTCAGAATATGAGAAGAGTCATCCACTCCAGTAGAACATGTTAGTCACCATTAAAATATTTGTGTGAAATCAATGTTTCAGGAACTAGCTAGATGCTAAATTGGTTTGGAAGCCTGATAAGCTAGGGGAGGGGCTAAATATGGAAGGAAAAGGATAAACTAGTAGGATCATGAAAAGGATGGGGCCTGATACGGTGTGGATCATGAAATCTCAAAGATCGATGGTCGAGGATGATTTCGGGGGGAGAAACTGTGTGGAGGTTAATTTTGGAAGGTAGCCTAAAATTTAAACAATGGTTTTCATTCGGGGCTACGTAACGCCACTAGGTGCATTTCGGGGTGAAAAGATGGTTTCCCCAAACCACTTTCTCACTCCCCTAAAATTTGGAAAAGTATAAAAGGGAATTTTTTGGTTATGTTACTATTTTCGAACACTGGACCATTTGAAACTTCGTGTGACCATCCTCGTTCAACTGCAGCTCAAAAGTACACCAATTGCATTCCCTTTCCGCTCATTTCCAAGTATTTTTCATCACAACCATGGATCCTATCATAACTTTAATGATAGAGAAAGACCCTATGGTGAATGAAGAATCCCTAATTGATTGATATTCAGACGTTTTTAATACCGAAATCACCATTTTTCCCATCTCTATTTCCAGAAGCAGCATGACCGATAATGTAGGAAGGTGTATACCATTCCTTGAAGTAGTCCAGGCCACCATAGTCCCTTATGTTGTTGAAATCACTTTCCCTTTCTCGAATTTATAGGTTGGTGCGTCGAATAGTATTCACATGAAGAAAGAGTCGTTGTTAATAAACAACGGTCAGAGGTCATGTGTAGGGTAGATATTCTGTCAATTCGAGATTCCCTTGATATACTAGAGTCTTTCTCTGCAATGTATGAACCTTTCAATGAAGAAAAGATAATTAGGGTATACAAAGAATGTCCATCATAGGTTTGAGATCTATTTTTACAGACAATTGTCAAACCATAACATTTTTCAGAGAGTTTGTCTTTACCAATGAATGTGAGTATAATGGTTATTGAATTCCAATGGGTTTGTTCCCTTTTGAGTCAAATTTTGGGTCTAGATAATGACAAACATGTGGTCGAAGTCATGCTTGGTTTCCTTTTAACATTTTTTAAGTCAGAGTCTAGTCTGTCAGTCCACATCAGTTTTTATCAATTCATAGTTGATAATATCCATAAACAACTAGTGAAGTTTCTCTCTCTAAGGAATTTCAAATACTACGCCTACCTGCTGAACATTTTCTTGGAGACCAATAAAAGAGAATTTCCTGAAGCAACATTTGTATCAACTAAATGTAAAAGGATTACATTGCCCATCTTCATCAACAAAGTCATGTCCAGGGTTTACAATTTGATTTTCAACACCAGCCTACCTAGAGTTTTGGATAACATGAGGATCTATCTGTAGCCAAATCTAGAAAATAGAGTGGGGGATTGGATACTATTCTTGTATTCAATAGTAATATGGGTTTATGGTTGTCACGAATCCCCCTATCTGTTTCCTATTTTTCTGACCCCCATAATATTTTCCCTTGAATTCATCAATAAGAGAATTATATCTGAGACATAGCCTTTCCTAAAGTTGTGTTCATCATTGGCCCTTCCATTGTCAAAGCTAGCTCTTGTTTATCTCAGATTCAAGCAAAGATCAAATATTTTGGTTTTGCACAGCTATAGGGAAGAATATATGATCCACATCAAATCATATCCAAGAGAATATTGATGAATAGACAGACCCTTTATGAGAATGAACATGTTGAGGGTTTTGATAAACGGGAAAACCTAGAAGTCTGTGTTGATATGGAAGAAATCTTGCAACCAACTCAAACACAACAAGTGGAGGAAACCCTGTAATAAAGTCAAACACAAGAAGCTCCTTAGAAACTGATAGTTAAAGTTCCTAAGATGAATGTTTACAACAAGAGAAGAATTTTAGAGGCCATGGGCACCAGTGATCAGCAGACTACTCCTAAGAATATGAATATTAAACAATCTCCACAGATAGTGGATTTAGAGGAGGAAGAGCCTAAAGAACAAGTAAATCTGGATATGGTGGAGAGTGGTACTAGCACTGTAGAGGTTGAAACGGAAAGGAAACTTCAAAGTGAAGGAATATCAAGAACCTTTAGCAGCAAAAAACACATCTTTGATAAAGCATATGGGGAAACTTATCAATCTAAATAATATTTGGCAAAACATTATGCTAAGAAGGGAAACATAGCTCTGGGTGAGATGAGGGATTTATTCCATGAAGTGGAAAATATTTCTCATCACAAATCTTCTTTGTTCATAGTAAGGGATGTTGATAAGAGGACCTTTAACATTGCAGTTGCATATGAAGGCAAAGTATATGAGATCAATATAAGGTATGAAAACATCAGTGCTCCAGGAAAAGTCAAATTCCATATGAATACCAGTGATTTGTTGTATTCTTATTACCTGAATTTAAGATTGAAAAATTCAAAGTTGGAATCTTATGAAATTAAATTAAAAGGGAAATTGAGGCAAGAAAAAGAATCCAGTAGATCTTGGCAGACTCAAGTCAAGTGGTTGGAATCTGAAGGCCCTCAAGGGGTGAAATCCTCATTGGATGAAAAAGACAGATTGATTCAAATTTTGAAGAAGAAATTGAAAATGTATGCTACAGAGCATCCACAAACAACAGAATTGGTTTCTCTAGAACAAGAAAATGAAACACTTCGTCAAGAGGAATTGGACTACAAGGCCAAGGCGTTGCATCTTGAATCAGAAAAGGTGAGATGGTCACAAGAGCAGACAAAATTGCTAAACAGGGTTGTAGTTGTACCTCCTGGTGTAGAATTTGGGTCAAACACTGAAGGAATTGTTAACTTGTCACAAGTTATCCTGAAAGAAGGAGAAATCAAAGGGTTAAAATGGAGCATAGAGAAATTGAAGCAGGAGATGCAAGCAAAGGATGAAATAATGGCTCAATTTCAAAAGGATAATGAAGTCCTGCAGGAAAATATAGATAGGTTGAAGATGAGATTAAGAGGAAAAGGAATGTTGTAGGGGGGAATCATATCATATGGGATTCTATAGTTGTTGAAGCTGCCAAGTTCAGAGTGTATTTAAACTTCAACAATGATAAATACAACATAGTCATCATAGCTAGAAGCAGGTGCATTGTTGTAAATGAAACCTTAGAAAACAAGCCATCAGAATGGGCCCAAAATGCCATAAATATACTCAAATCCATTCCTACTGCAAAACTTCAGAATATTGGAGTTAAAGACAGAACTACATTGATTATCAGGGCCGGGAGGGTTATTTCTAAACATAACATGTTGAAATCAGTCCAACCAAGGCAACACAGATGGAACAAAGTGTGAAAGAGTTCAAATATTTGTTAGAAGAATTGTTTATCAAAGGCCTCCCACCATTTTGGGATGGCAAAGGAAAATTATATGATCAGGAAGAATACAATGCTCTCCTCACTCACTGCTAAATGGATCACTCCAAGTTTGAAACCCTTAAATAAAATCTGAAAGGAGCCACATTAGTTGAGCATCTAATTACATACTTTGAGATTATGAATCAGCTCAAGGCAGTCAAAATTGGACTACTGGTCATCTCATATGCTTCGTGCATTGACTTGGAGATCCTAATCAAAGAAATTATACATTATGATATCCCTTGTGACTTGCAATGGAAGGAGATAGTATGAATGGGTAAGACAAAGTGCAGTTTTCCAGGGTCCAATAGATGAAGTCCAAGTGTCACTGAAGATGGTAGGTCATGTGGAATACCAGAGTAGAAAAAGTGGCAAAGAACGCAACTGAAGAATCAAAGGAGTCAAAAAACTGATCATGAAACATTTTCTTGCTAATTATTGTAATCAGTTTCAAACCAAAAATATCATTTGTAATCATTGTAATCAGTTTTAGAAACTGAAACATTTCATTTCAATCATTGTAATCGGTTTCAAACCGAAGGAACTCAACTTGTATAAATATTAGGAGTTCCAAATGTGTTAAGGGTTGGCAGAAGTGCAAGGGCACGATCTTAGCTAATTGGAACTTCAATTGTAATTTTCTGAAGATGAATAGAATACACATGAATAAGTCTTGAAGTTTCGATGAAAATATTCTAATGGTGTTGATTCGAGTTTTGTCTCCTCTCTTTGTATGTATTTCCTGTATTTCTGATTTCATTTTCACGCTCTTATGTTTAAATTGGATAGTCAAAGGCCCATAATTCATCTTGTGATGCTTTTGGCTAAATCAATTTAAACTATGTTAAGTTCTTCCTAACTAATTCAGAATTCATTTATTTAATGCTCTGATGCAGTTATAGGTTTTATTTTCTTCCTACACTTTGCAAATTTATAAATTATAACTTAGATTTATCACCTCATTTATCCTTTATACTCTGGAGAGTTCTACCAACCATTTAGTGCTTCCATTTGTTTCATAAGTTTGACTCCATATCCCTAAGTGTCCCTCCCCTTACTTTCCAACAAAATTATAAAAAATAACCCAAAACAACAAAACCTAGACATTGATTTGTTAAGGAAAATCCATATGTTGAATACCAAGTGACAGGAGAGATCCCTCCCTGAGTTGAGAAGGCTAGTACCCATCTCTAAGGTTTGTTTGTAGGTTACCTCTATCATTTTTTTTATCAGACAAACAAATTTACAGAGTGATAATATTTTGGCGTTGTTGTTGTGGATCGAAAGTGAAATATTCCCTAGTAAAAGAACAACTTAAAGCTTCAGATTTGATTCATGAGGGTGAAAGTGAATCAAACACCTTATTGGATGATATTAAATCTACCCTGGCGACTCCATTATAAAGAGACACGTAGCATAAAGTAGTTTGAGCTAGAAATCCTGGCTCCCAAGAGAATTCATCTTGTGATGCTCTCGGCTGAAGAAATTTAAATTGTGTTAAGTTATTCCTAACTATTTCAGAATTCATTTATTTAATTCTTTGATGCAGTTATATTTTTTTATTTTCTTCCTACACTCTGCAAATTTATAAATTATAACTCATATTTATCGCCTCATTTATCCTTTATCTTCTGGAGACTTTTATCAACCAATTAGTGCTTCCATTTGTTTCATAAGTTTGAATCTATATCCCTAAGTGTCCCTCCCCTTACTTTCCAGTAAAATTATAAAAAAAAATCCCAAAACAACAAAACCTAGCCATTGATTTGTTAAAGAAAATCAATATGTTGAATACCAAGTGATAGGAGAGAGCCCTCTTTAACTTGAGAAGGCTAGTACCCGACTCTAAAGTTGGTTTGTAGGTTACCTCTATCGTTCATTTTATCAACCGAACAAATTTACAGAGTGCTAACAGAACCATGAGATGATTCTCTGAGAACAAAGAGATCAAGTGCCACATGGAGAATTTTGTTTTACTTAACTTAAACTTGTAGCAACTATTTTTAGCTAGTGATTCTTTATAAATAAAGGGATTGACCTTTTAGCAAGGAGTTTTTGAAAGACCCACCTTTTTGGAATTATAAAGAACTATTTATGAACTACCTTAATTGAGAAGTCTTATTTAGGAACGGAGAAAAAATTATGTTTTTCATCAAAGGCGTTATGTGATTGGATTGAGGAGGAATTACTTAAAGGTATTTATGACCCCTCAACAGAATTTGCGCTAGAAGGAGAGTCAATGAATGAATGGATAACAATTTTTTTGATATAATATCTTGCATAGCCTAGAAATTCAAAATAGTCCACATGCATGGCTAGTCAGTCTCAATATAGACCACATACAGAGAGTAATCCCAAAACAAGTAACTCACCCCATCACGAGGAAGAAAACATATTCCCTGAAATATCTTATGCTCTTCCTCACAAGGAATTGAACCAATTAAAAAGAATTAAAAGATCTTACACTCAACAAATTGGATTGTTTCCCTTCGCCCCATTTCTTCCTCGTGGAAAACAAGTAAGAAGACCAGTGGTCGATACCCCCAACCAAGTTTTTATTCACACAGTAGAATACCTGATAGATTTTTCCCTCACTGAGATCGAACAACCCCTTAACCTAATCCCTGAAACACCAGATGGTAACTACTTTGAAACAAAAGATTTCGAATCTAACGAAGAAGGGTTTAACTCAGATCACTCAATTTCGGAATCAGGTGACATGGAGGATGATAACGATAATAATGAAGAGAGGGGAAATCCACCTCCAAATAATCAACCTAGGTTGGCCAGAGATGCTCTGGAAATCCCAGGATGGGTACATAACCTCCCTCACATCCAAAAAAACAACTTCCCAAGTTTGACCTTGAAACCTCTGGATTTCCTGAAGACCATATTAAAAGGTTCATAATATCTATAAGACTGGCGAACGTATAACATGAGGACGTAGTATGCAAAATTTTTCCCTATACATTTGAGAATTTGGCCTCAACTTGGTAGTTTAACTTTCCCGTAGGGTCCATAACTAGTTGGATGAAGTTTCAAAAAGATTTCTTAAACAAATTTGTAGAAGAAACCACCACAGTAGATTTTATGGATGAAATCTTCGCCACTACCATGAGTCCAAAAGAGAAGGCTAAATACTTCAATCAGTTTTTTACCACTATCCTCAACAAATTCTAACCTGAAGCTAAACCTACCCAGGAGTTCCAAATTGAGGTACATGCTAATGCTCTCCCTATGTCTATTTCTATGTTTGTGAAAAGGGCTTCCAAACATACCCTAGCTGAAAATTTTGAGGAATCCAAAATGATTGAATTCCAAATGAAGGGATGCAAAGAAGTTTATGTCTCACTAGTTAAGAAGGAAGTTCAGCCTCCGGCCAAGAGAGGATTTCTACGTACTAGACCTATGGGAAAACAAATGGAACAAGGTCCCGAAAAGGGAAGTGGAGACATAGAATATATACAAACTATCATGAAGAAACTCTTGAATGAAATAGTAGACATGAAGAGAAGGGTAGGGGAGTAAAACCAAGGTCAAAGGCCCTATAAACCCTTTTTCAAGAGAAACCCATTGTTGATGATTAAAGTCGTCAATTAAGTTTTTCCCGCAAAGTGTTGCTAAATCTTATTATTATAAAAGATAAATAATACTAGTAGGTGGGACCCCGTTGTATATTGAATATCAGGTCTGGTGCTTATTTGATGTTGTGCTATTGTTCGACATTGCTTACATTTTTTATGAAGTCTTTTTTTTTATTTTCTAAGGATTGCGATTATGAAGTATTGGTTCTTTATGTTACTACGACCTATGATATTCATTGATACCATTGCTATCTGTTCTTGGGACATGACATAGGCGCGCCACCTCACAGGGCACGTCCGCTCCCACAGGACCTTCTCTTCCCTTGGCCTGAAGAACTGAAATTCTCTTCAATTCCCGATAAACTCTGACGTAGGCATGCCACCTCACAGGGCACGTCCGCTCCCATAGGACCTTCTCTTCCCTTGGCCCAAAGAACCGAAATGCTATTCAATTCCCTTATCGAGAATTTTCAATACCCACAAAATACTCCTTATGATCTCCCTACTCCAATCAGGAAATCGGACTTCGCGTGATTGCGAGTCTTGGAATCACCAGTTCAGGTCTCACGGATCCCCGAAACCTGATGAAAATTCACCAACGCTTTCCTTGCTCTTATCGGAAATTTTCCTCGTCGGGAAATCGAAACTTACGAGGTTGTGATACACTACCCTCGCGGATCCTTGAATCTCGATCTCCGATGCCACTTGGCATTGAATCCTGCGAGGGTTGACCTTACGACACCGGTCTTTTACTCTGCTCTTATGGCCCACACTCCTGTGGTGATCGGGAAATCGCGTATCGGGATATCGCGATTCCCGTTGCACTGATTCACATAACTCTTCAAGTCTCGATCCCCAATATGGAGTGACACCTGTCCTCCACTATATTCCTCTGTGGCCCACATGACTTCCTCGTCGGGATATCGTGGATCGCGACTTCAAGTCACGAGAGTTTCTTACTACCTGAAACCCTGATGGGTTAAAATCTAACTCTTATCCGATGTCTGGCGTGTGTCCTGCCAAGATCAATGGCTAGGACTTTCTCTCGGGTTTTCGAAACTTGCAAAGTCTCCAATATCCCGATGAGTCATCCGAGACTTCTCCTCTATGCCCCCTGGGCTTCACCCCGGCACAACTTCTCGAGATATGACGACTGACGGGATTTCACAATTTTCCTCTGCGAACCTTGACTGTCGATTTCTCCTCCTTGAATATTTCTTAAGAATGGCTAAGTATCCCTTCTCAGCACTTGCCTTCCAACTCCTGCACTTGCAACTCTTGCTTGAATGTTCCACATCACAAGATTCCTGTACTCTCCTTCGAAAATATCTCAAGGTTCTATACCTCTTGAGCTTACTCTCTCCTTCTCAAGTCCTTCTGAGAACTTCTTGTGCGCACTCCTTGCGACAAATCTTCAACAATGTCTAGGTGTTGAAGGCACTCGACCCTGCGCACTCCTGCAGCAGAAATATTTTAGAACTTTACTCAGGTTCGCAATCCTGAGGATTTTCCTTGGTCTGTGCACTCCTTGCATGGCACAGTGCCTAACTGCACCTTCGAAGAAATGAGAACAAAATCTATCTCTAATTGAACCCTTCTGTCAACGCACTCCTTGCGGACAATTCGACTGCACTCCTTGCAGGAATTCTCTAGCTCAATTAGAGAAACGATTGAAACTCATTCATTCACCCTTCTAGATTTCAATTCAACGAAGAAATCACATACATAGCATATAAAAGAAATGCATGACAGGAAGCAAACATCCATGAGCATAATATCAATACACAAAGAAACAAAACAAACCATGAGATTGAATCAAAGATTTCTTCTATTAATTGAATATTTGTACATGGGTGTTCTTCATACACAACTCTCTGCATGCTCTTCTCTTCTTTCTCTTGTTTGATGATGTTACAATGATACAATGAGGGTGTCTATATCCATTTTCCCTCCTGGACTCTAAAGCTATCAAATATACAATTAAAAATCTACCTACCAGCATTAACTAAAATAAATGTCATCTATCTACCTAAGGACAAGAGCTTAAAGGATCAAGGTCCAATACAATATACAAATGCACCTTCATAAATGGCTTCATTAAAGACTTGTGCTACAATCCCAAAGCACTTCAAAAATTTGGGTTTGTTTGTCCATCTGATCTCCGCTTGATGTGCTGGCTCGCTTGATGAGTTGGCAATGCTCCTGCATCATACTCCTCGGCTTGAAAACTTTCATGGGCTCCTGTCCATGAGCTCCTGCATGGTCTGTCCCTAATTTTGTATCTCTACTTCACTTTCCCATCTGGCATCTTCTACTGGGTGGTTCTTCCATTTGACCAGATACTCGAAGTATTCTTTTCTCCTGGTCTTCTTACCTACTCGCTTGTCTAGTATGCACTCCATCTGCGGCTTCTCTGCAATCGACATCTGCTTCTGCCATTGGACTTCTGGTTGTTCATCACTTCTAGATCCTGCTTCCTCAGCCTTATATGGATATAAGTCTAAGACATTGAAAGTCAGAGATATCCCGATGCCATCCGGCAACTCAATTTCATACGCATTCTCTCCGAATTTCTTCAGGACCTTGTAGGGTTCGATTTTCTTCATTTTTAGCTTGTTGTATGTTCCCCTTGGGAACATTTCCTTCCTCAGATGTGCCAGAACTAGATCACCAACTTCGAACTGAATTTGTCTCCAATGCTGATCTGCTCTGTGCTTGTACTCCTGATTTGAATCTTGCAGTCGCTGCTTCACTCTGCTATGAAGTTCCTTCATTGCCTCAGCGAATTCCTCTACGTCTGCACTGCTAGTCGCAGTCTGTTCTGAATCTCGCAACTCATAAACTCCTCTCAGTTGTATCCCATACACAACCTGAAATGGACTTTTCCCTGTACTATGATTCACTGAATCATTGTACGCAAACTCTGCCTGTGGCAACACATTGTCCCAACTGCTATGGTACTCTGTCACCAAGCTTCTTAATAAATCTCCCAGACTTCAATTTACCACCTCTGTTTGCCCATCCGTCTGAGGATGATAGGCAGAACTAAACATCAAGTTAGTTCCTATCTTCTTCCATAAGGTCCTCCAAAAATTCCCTATGAATTTGGTATCCTTGTCCGAAACTATGCTTTTCGGCAATCCATGGAGTCGAATGACCTCCTTGAAAAACAAATTTGCAATGTGGGTCGCATCGCTGGTTTTCTGGCATGGGATAAAATGTGCCATTCTGGAAAACCTGTCAACCACCGCAAAGATTGAATCATGTCCTCTTTGTGTCCTAGGCAATCCCAGTACAAAATCCATGCTTATCACCTCCCATGGTCTTTCTAGTATGGGCAATAGCTGATAAAACCCTGCATTCTTCTTCCTCCCCTTCGAATGCTGGAAAATTCTACACCTATCAATGAACCTCTTGACATCTTCTCGCATTCCCGGCCTCTCTAACGCAGGCACGCCACCTCACAGGGAACGTCCGCTCCCACAGGACCTTCTCTTCCCTTGGATCGAAGAACTGAAATGCTCTCCAATTCCCTTATCTGGAATTTTCAATACCCACAGAATACTCCTTATGATCTCCCTACTCCAATTGGGAAATCGGACTTCGCGTGATCGCAAGTCTTGGAATCACCATTTTGGGTCTCACGGATCCCCGAAACCCAATGAAAATTCACCAACGCTTTCCTTACTCTTATTGGAAATTTTCCCCGTCGGGAAATCGACACTTACGAGGTTGTGATACACTGCCCTCGTGGATCCCCGAATCTCGATCTCTGATGCCACTTGGCATTGAATCCTATGAGGGTTGACCTTCCGACACTGGTCTTTTACTCTGCTCTTATGGCCCACACTCCTGTGGTGATCGGGAAATCGCGTATCGAGATATCGCGATTCCCGTTTCACTGATTCACGGAACTCTTCAAGTCCCGATCCTCGATACGGAGTGACACCTGTCCTCCACTATCTTCCTCTATGGCCCACACAAATTCCTCGTCGGGATATCGCGGATCGTGACTTCAAGTCACGAGAGTTTCTTACTACCTGAAACCCCAATGGGTTAAAATATGACTCTCGTTCGATGTCTGGCGTATGTCCTACCAAGATCAACGACTAGGACTTTCTCTCGGGTTTTCGAAACCCGCAAAGTCTCCAATATCCCGATGAGTCATCCAGGACTTCTCCTCTGTGCCCCCTGGGCTTCACCCTAGCACAACTTCTCAAGATCTGACGGCTGACGGGATTTCGTAATTTTCCTCTGCAAACCCTGACCGTCGATTTCTCCTCCTTGAATATTTATTAAGAATGGCTAAGTATCCCTTCTCAACACTTGCCTTCCAAATCCTGCACTTGCAACTCTTTCTTGAACGTTCCACGACACGAGATTCATGTGCTCTCCTTTGACGATATCTTAAGGTTCTATACCTCCTGAGCTTACTCTCACCTTCTCAAGTCCTTCTGAGAACTTCTTGCGTGCACTCCTTGCGGAAAATCTTCAACAATGTCTAGGTGTTGAAGGCACTCGACCCTGCGCACTCCTAAAGTAGAAATGTTTTAGAACTTTGCTCAGGTTCGCAATCCTGAGGCTTTTCCTTGGCCTACGCACTCCTTGCATGTCACTGTGCCTAACTGCACCTTCGAAGAAATGAGAACAAAATCTATCTCTAATTGAACCCTTCTGTCAATGCACTCCTTGCGAACAATTCGACTGTACTCCTTGCAGGAATTCTCTGGCTCAATTAGAGAAACAATTGAAACTCATTCATTCACCCTTCTAGATTTCAATTCAAACAAGAAATCACATACACAACATATAAAAGAAATGCATGACAGGAAGCAAACATCCATGAGCATAATATCAATACACAGAGAAACAACACAAACCATGAGATTGAATCAAAGCTTTCTTCTATTAATTGAATATCTGTACATGGGTGTTCTTCATACATAGCTCTCTGCATGCTCTTCTCTTCTTGCTCCTTTTTGATGATGTTACAATGATACAATGAGGGTGTCTGTATCCATTTTCCCTCTTGGACTCTAAAGCTATCAAATCTACAATTAAAAATCTACCTGCCAGCATTAACTAAAATAAATGTCGTCTATCTACCTAAGGACAAGAGCTTAAAGGCTCAAGGTCCAATACAATATCCAAATGCGCCTTCATAAATGGCTTCATTAAAGACTTGCGCTACAATCCCAAAGAACTTCAAAAATTTGGGTTTGTTTGTCCAGCTGATCTCTGCTTGATGTGCTGGCTCGCTTGATGAGTTGGCAATGCTCCTGCATCAAGACACCTGCACAACATACATGTTAGTAACNAAGTTTAAAAAAAAAAAAAAAAAAAAAAATAACACATACAAGAAATTAGGAAGAAGTGAAAACAATGTGACAAATGCAAGGGGTAGGATTTGAACTATGCTATATGTTATACTACGTCCATGAAATATTAAAACGATTATGGTTAAATCCTAGCTAGCAAGTAAATGGTTATGCGATTTGATTGAGTTTTATGGTTAATATGCATATAGAAGAAATCAAAGCAACAGAGGCCACAAAGGAACAAAGGAGAGGATTGATTTTACTAGAAGGAGTGCAGAGAGTCATTAACTAGTTAGAGAATGATCCTAAACTCATATAAATGATGAGGATCCCCTCGAGAAACCCAATCACAATCATAGGAGAGACAAGTGGCTTAGAGTCAATACAACTAGAATAAATCACTGGTCTAGAAAACCCTAGAGTTCCATGACCATAGATCAGATCATCAGGGATCATTCCAACCTAGCCTGAGGCTTCAAGGACGCTAGGTGAAACAGGTGTACCAAACCCCCTGTTTGATTTAATAACCATCTATGATGAAGAGAAGAGTTCGAAGGTCTCCCTGTTAAATCTGATATCGATTACAGAGAAGAAGGAACATGAGAAAGCATAGGTCCCAAGTCTTGATGCTCCAGTTCAAAACCTTCCGCAGAGAGACCATGAGGTCAAAAGTGTCTTATACAATAAGTTGCTCGACTTATCAGAGACCCAAAAAGACATCTCAAGGGATGAGATAGGATGAGGTGATCAAAAAGAGGAGTTTTAGTAGCAAGAGATCGGCACCTCGACAACTAATTACTAAGTAAGTACTGAACCTATCCTTGGTTCTTCAATTTTGGACGATACCTCACCAATCGATGAACAACAAAGGGAGGTTGATCCATCAGAGCATATGAAAGAAGTTCAAGAACCAATCCTAGAACATATACACACAACAGGGAGCCTAGGAAACACTTTAACTTGGGGAGAACATCAAATCCCTAATCCTGTTGATGAGATCGCCGATATATAGGAGATCACTTATGAAAGGAGGAGGAAAGATATCATGAAGAGGACCACCAAGAAGAGAAGAGTCACTTTGGATAGTTCAATTGTCATCACCATGGAGGAGAAGCTTCTCAGTAAATAACATGCAAAGATGTATGAGCTCAATGGCACAGGGATGGCCATCACATATGCCATGTTAGATCGAGCAAGGAGAGATGAAAAGGGTTTGGTCGTCATGCTAAAGGAGTTGGAGCATCTACGCCATTTGGTGAAATACTATCAAGACTCAACACAGGTTATGGTGTTTCTGAGGAGTGAGTTCTAGGATGCCTATGCAAAGTTCACAGACGAATGACATCTTTTCACTGTAGGCATAGACGATTTCCAAGAAGATACCCTTATAGAACTAGCAATATGCAAGGACGTGAAAAGGTGGTATGAAAAATAATACCAAGCGGTAGAAAGAATTGATTACATCGGTGCAGTGCAAAAGGGACAAGACGTTGAAGAGAACGATATTCGAGTGCTAAGGCATAGAAGCATCACTCAGATCAGGAAAGAAGTCGAAGATTGGGTAAATATGGCCCAGGAACCTTAGAGGGAGATATAAAATAAGTGAGATGAGTGTGAAAAAGTATGGAAAAATATTAATCAGGAGATGAAAAGCATCAGCCTCCTAGAATTTGGCTCACTCGAAGAATTTGTCGACCTGCATGATATAGTCAAGTGACATGCAGAACAAGACTCCACATGGACAGTGTAAATCGCAAAGGTTGGGAGCTTGGCATCGGGTCAAATACAATTCTTTATGGAACATCTGATCAAGGCTCATGCAGTTCTGCAGCAATTAAGTGAAAAAATAGTCAAATACATAGAATGGGTAGTAGAAGTGAAAGAAATTCTTTCAACCCTGATGGACCAGCACAGGTTCCCATATGCCAACACATGTGAGGATCTTTTTGTCAACTAGTTGGAATATGAGAAGAGTCATCGACTCCAGTAGAACCATGAGATGATTCTCAGAGAACAAAGAGATCAAGCACCACGTGGCGAATTTTGTTTTACTTAACTTAAACTTGTAGAAAATGTTTTTAGTTAGTGATTCTTTATAAATAAAGGGATTGACCTTTTAGAAACAATCAATGGTTTTTGGAAAGACCCTCATTTTTGGAATTGTAAAGAACTATTTATGATCTACCTTATTTGAGAAGTCATCTTTAGGACCGGAGACAAAAACAAATTTTTCATCAAATGCGTTATGTGATTGGATTGAGGAGGAATTACTTCGAACTTTATTTCATTAATTGATGTTGTAACGAGTAAGAGTTTCGAATCTATTGATAAGTTATCTGTTTGAATATCTTTTGCAATTCTTGTTCCTAATGATGGAAAGCAAATCATTGTGTTAATGTGCGATTAATGTTATTGATAAGGAAACTATTTTTCTTGCCATCATCTTATTACATGTGTATTTTTCTTATGATTATTGTATCTCAGTCAATAATTGAAAAACCAACAAGTTAATGTATTAGTACTAGGCTTGTAACAGGTGTGAATATCTTTGTATGCATGCTTGAGAATGAGGGTTATCCCAAGATCAACCTTCTTCAGTAGTTAATAATTCCTCCTACCAGTTGGTTTATACCAACACACATTATTTTATCAGACTCATCTAATAAAAGAAAAGAAAAAAAGGAGAACATTTAAACTGAAGAAGGAAATTTCATAGGAAGATATCATGTCAATCACCACGCAAAGCCCATCGATAAATCAGTTAGATCAAAAGATTTGGATAACCATTCCACCATCAAACGTTGTTGAGTCTAATTGGGCCTCTAAGGCAGGTTTGGTTCCTTCTTTTGAGTTAAATTTATTTAGGACCCCTCAACACAAAGTTCCCCATCAAAGTGTGAAACTTCACCTTACTAAATGTCCCCCATGTCGAGAAGGAGGAATCAACTCTCAAAGAGTTGTGTTTATGTAGTAGTATCCCTAGGGTTCATGATCCTGTAGGAATAGTAGGGGAACATCTCAAGAACTTGGGATTAATACCCCCTTTCAAACATGGACCAAATGTCATGCCTACTATATTTAAAGTGATTATGTCCTATGAATTTTTTTTAAGTAATATTCAAGACAATGATGAACAAGAAAAATTAGAAGTTTACCAATAATTAATAAAGAATATGGTAACAAAAAAGAGACATAAATTATTAGCCATTGTTTAGATAGAAGAAGAGGCCAAAAGAAAGGCTCGAGAGAAAAAAGAGGAAGAACTTGAAAGAAAATATTTAGAACTAGAAGAATAACTAAGAAGAAACGAACAATGATAAGATATAGAATCCAAGAAGCAACAGGAAAAATAACAAGCCAAAGAGAAGGAAGAACAAACTAAAAAGAAGTAGTAGGAGGAAGAATCTAAAAAGAAAGAAAAAGAGGAAAGGGATATATCAAAGACAAAATAAAAGAAAAAGAGGGAAACCAAGGAAAAGAAGAAAAAGGAAGAAGTATCCTAGAAGGATGTAGAATAAGAACAAAAGAGAAAAGAAGAAGAGATGAGGAAGAAAGAGGAGGAGGTGGAAGAAGCAGAGAGACATAAGAATACAAAACATGAAGAAGATAAAGGAAAAGAATCTAACCCTAGTTCTATAAAGGGGATCACAATGCTAAATTCCCCTATTAACCCTGACATCTCATTGAACACAACTCTAGAAGGTTTCTCTTATTCATCATCTTAGTTGGTACAATTTGATGATGTTTTTGTGTCTTTAGGAGAACATTTTTATAGAAAATTTAAAAGAGGGATTGGGATAATATAATAAAAAAGGAAAAGGAAAAAATATAATCCTACTAAGGAGTCATCAAATAAAATAATCTTATGGAAATTAGGGAAATATCCCCAAACCAATGCAATTGGCACTGCCTCAACCCTAAGTTCTTTTGTATGGGAAAACTCAGTCATTGCCAGTGAGCTAAATTATACACTAGATAATTTCAGGGAAAAGGTGTCGATGTTGGAAGAATAATTGAACATAAAAATGAACAATTGGAATGGGAATTCAAGTGACAAGAAAATGAGAAAGATCAGGTGTATAAGGCTAGAGTATAAGATTTGAAAAAATCTCATTTACAGGAGATTAAGTTGATAAGAATAGAGCGTCAGGAGAATATTTATCTCTCTAGGTACTAGAGAGTGAAAATAATTGAATATGGGGAAAATGTACAAAAGTTGGAGGCACGACTAAAAGAGAGAAACAAGGTAAGTAATATCCTTGATGTTGTGAGGGAAGAAGCAACCATGGAAAATAAAGAATTAAGGGAAGCCCAGAAAAAATTCTTCAATGAGTTGAATGACATCCATGACTACCAAAAGGATATCATTAGGCTATCTAATCAACTAAAAGAGATAAAAATCCATTACATTTATGTAGAACCTGCATTCAATAAGATAATATATTGGTAAGGTATACACAAGGAGACCCCTGCATACCTTTCAATTTCACCAGGAAGGAATAATAGAAAACTCAAATTTCCATGGTCGGATGGGAAACATGCTGCCAAGATGCTAAGGAAACCATAAGCATCACCAACAAATCTTGTGATATAATGTGAAATTATACTAATGAATTTCTAGAAATATTTAAAATTCCAGTTATGGATGAGCTAGCTCAAGCAGGACCTAGAAAGTTGAGGATATCAGAGTTAGAGGAGAGTATGGAAAACAAAAATAAAGCCATTGAATAACTCACAGAGGTAAGGAAATAGGTCTTTAGTCAGTACTTGATCCAACCCATCGAATGTGCCTCGGTTGCAGATGAATTTGTACAAATAATTCATAAGGATTTAAAGAGATAACTTGTTCACCGAGTACATGATAGTGAGCTAGAGTTAGAGAAAAAGAAGCTAAATAGACTAGGAGAAATAACCAAAGCATACAAATCATGGGTCACATATGTAGAAGACATGGCTTCAAAGAAATATTCATGATTTTGTATAACATATATTTCATTATTACATTAAAATTGTGTATATAATAGAGGTAGTTGAAATGATAATATGTAACTTTCATCTGGAAAATTACATAATGCAAAGAGACTCTCTTATTCTATAAAAGATATCTCTATGGAAGAGATACTGACTTTTTCCCATTGTATCATTTGATGATACTACTATATTTTATGAAATAAAGATCAAAAGGAATTTTAGCAACCATGAATGTTGTCATTTGTGTATGGGACTACTCTACATGTGCTTGTGATTTATAATTTTCTTGAGTAACATTTCATGTGTACTATTTCTGTGTGGGTTATTTGATAAACTTATTCATTTTTGGTTACTAATAGATACAATTGTCAGATAGTTTGCTTAGGTTGATGGATAGTTGGTTGTCAATCATGTCAACCATTGGAGAGTGATATTGATGTAAACCATTAGAGAGTGATATTTTATATTGATTTCAACCCTTATTGATTGATTTCAACCCTTGGCGAAACTCTGGTAGCGAATTCTGGTAGCACAGAGGTTTGGGTAATTGAACCAAGGTTGTTTCATGTATAATGGTATGAGTTTTAATATATTTGATGTTAATACTATTCTATATGGATAGTACATGTCATTCCATTTCCAATGGTATGTGGAACGTCACATAAATCCTCATGGTTAGATAGTTATGGCCATGAGAAGTTGGAGAACCCAGGTTTTGGTAATGGACCCAAGTTTGTTTGATGCATAATGGTATGAGTTTTGATATATTTGCAGGTAATACTATTCTATATGGGTAGTACATGTCATGCCATTTATGGTGGTATGTGGAATGTCACATAACACCTCATGGTTTGAGTGTTATGGCCTTACATAGTTGGAGGACCCTCATATGTTGGCTTGAAGCCCCAAAAGGTCAAAGAAGTAAAAGATCTTGCAAAGAAGAAATTATAATTTAAATAATAAAGTAAAGTGACAAAGTCAAGAAGGATTGTTTAAATAATAAAGTGAAGTGACAAAATCAAAGAAAATTATTTAAATGATAAAGTGAGGTGACAAAGTCGAGGAAGAATATTTAAATGATAAAGTAATGGAGAACTTTCTAATTATGGAAAGTGGTTAACCCTAAAAATGAGGAAAATAGGTTAAGTGAACTATAAATGGGTTAAGTGACATAGAAACGGGTTAAGTGACCTAGAATATGGAGAGTATAAATAAGAGGCAAGGTTCTCTCATTTTATATCACACTTGATCATATTGAATAACTATATGTGACTGAGGTAACTAAGGGATATATAAGCCAAATTTCATAGGGAAGGTGAAGAAAAGAATGTCGAAATTCAAGGGAGGATAAATTCTTTTGATGATGTTTTCTAAGGTATGTTATTTACAAGTCATCTCACCATTTTCACAGTAGATGTTTTTATAGAATGATTCAGACCATGAAATTAATATGCCATTGTAAAAGCATAACCAAGTATCTGTGGTAAAAAATTCATCTTGTGGGTCGTTGTATTTTTGGAGTTACACTCCATGGAAAATAAGGTTTGTAGCTAGTCCTGAAACTAGTCTAAAACATGTGTTTTGGGTAAAAACATCATAACTTCTTCATAAAATATCCAAATTTAGTAAGACCAATTTTTTTGGTTAGAGTAAAGTCTGTAGTAATTTGTGTAACATTTTCATATCGATTCAACTAATATTTTGTGTGGGGCACGCTCTACAAGGTCTCTCTCTAGAATAAGCCAGAATTCAGTAAGGTATAACAATTTTGCTATAACTCCTTTTCTAAGAGGTTCCAAGTAGTGAAACCTAGAGGAATTGGATCAAAACACATTGAAGAACATTGTGTATCATTTTCAGATCTTTATTCATTACAAGGACATAGTTATGATTATTTCAAGTTAGGGTTGTTGACTAATACAAAACTAGTCATGTGAGACTAAAGAAAAGTTTAATGAAAATGCTAGTCTCTTGTTGTTAAAGTTAAGGAAGGTTTTTTGCTATGTGATCATATACACTAGGTTTATTACAATGTTACAAATCATATTTGGATGATGAAGTTGATGAGGGATTTTGGTTGAGGTACATGTTAGGTACATGGTTGAGACAAGTAGTTGATGAGTTGGCACATACATGAGGTGTATAGTTGATGATGTTGGTACATCTTGATGAGTCATAGTTGATGAGTAGTTGATACATGATT
>ML783490.1:329730-339926 GCA_009831015.1 Picea engelmannii | reverse complement strand
GTAGCATACTTGTATTGGTATATTATTAGAAGCACATATTGATCTTGGTGATGATTATGAGTTGTTGTGTTATGCTTGGATGATGCACATATTTGAGAGTTGTCTTGGTGATTGATATTGGTGAGTAGATATAATTTGTTTGATGATATTGATGAGACGGTTTGTTGTGATATGTTGTTTGGATAGGTTGTTGTGACATGTTATTTGTATAGGTTCGGTGCATGGTTGATGCACTTGTTCATGGTACAGGTTGCTGCATGGTTGATGCACTTGTTTATGGTACAAGTTGATTACAGGTTGATGCATGGTTCAGGTTATTGGTACAGGTTGTTTGGTATAGGTTGATTGGTGTAGGTTTACAATAGTATATCTCATAGTGATAGTGTGACAGTGGTTCCATCATTCTACCTATACATCAGGGTAGTTGGACGGGGAAAGGACAGGTGGTTGTAGCCACCTTCTGGTTGTAATCGGAGAACATAGGGGGTTGTATCCTCATTCTAGTTATAGCCAGAGAATTGGGTAGTTGGAGCTTCCCTCAGGTTGTAGCCTGAGAAACTAGGGGGTTGGAGCCTCCTACCAGTTGTAGCTAGAAAACAAAGGAAGTTGGTGCTTCCAATGAATGTAATTCTTCAAGACATATAAGAAAAATAATTATGTGTTTTTGTCCTGCTTTGGGTTTCCACGTAAAACACTGGTGTACTGTGTATGTGTATGATTTCTCATTTGTTCATTGCTTATTTACTCTACAGTTATTGGATGATAATGCTACATTGATATAGCACTTGGATTATATGGTTAAAAATGATTAAATTTCTCTATTACTGATTCACGCCCCCTCTCATTAATCCAACAATTGGTATCAGAGCGAGGTTCCTTTAGGAAACATTTTTAACCACTAGAAGGAGATCATGGATTATTCTGAGAATGGAGTACCAATGTTTAATGGTCAGAATGGTTTTAAGTATGAGATGTGGAGCAGAAGGATGGAAGTATTTTTACAGGAACAGGGAAATTATATTTTGATATCATTTTTTATAGGATATGATAGTTCAAAAAGGGAAAAGACTGCAACCACGAAGGAATTGAAGAAAAATAACAAAATAGAAATGGATTTCATCTCGGAAGGATTACCTAATCCAATAAGAGAAAAGGTTGGTAAATGTTCATCAGCGAAATAACTTTGGGATAAGTTACATGACATATATTCTTCACCCATCCTAGATTCAGAAAATGCCAAAGAAGATGCAGATACATAAAAAGAAGAAAGATGCTCATCATGTCAGACAAATTCATAAGAGGAAGAGTATGAAGAAGCAAAAATTGATTACAGATAAAAATTGATCAGTGCAATTAAATATCTAAGGAAGGAAAGAGAATAAAATAAGTCATCCAAGAAAGCATTGATGAAGAAAAAAGAAAATTTTCAAGGTTTTGAAAAAGATCTACAGGTCATAAAGAATTTAAGAGCTCAACTAGAAGAGGCCAGAAGAATTGAAGAAACTCTAGAATATCAAAATAAATGTTTAGAAGCCAACATAGCAGGACAAATGGAAGAAGCATAAAAGAGAGAAAAGATATTGATGGATTATCTCAAGGAAATAACCAATGACTTAAACCAACATGAGGAAGAGTTTGGTCAAGAAGAGAGAAGACTGGAAGAAGAAATAATTACATTGAAAATCCAACTTGAAGAAGCAAAGAGAACATAAGAGGTCATGAAGTCTCAGATAATCAAGAAAGAAGAATAGGTTGAGAATCTTGAAGAAGAAGTTGTCACACTAAGAGTCAAAATCGTCAATCTCAACAATAACGTTGAAGAGATAGAAACATCCACATCAGTTGTAGAGAATAAAGAGAAGCACTCTACGTTGCTAGAAAAGAAGAATGAAGAAAATAGAAAGAGTTATGCAGAAGTACTCAAAGGAAGGAATAATGGTCAACCAGAATCTAAGAAAACTATTGAAGATACATATTCAAGAAGACCATCCATGTTCAACCCTCAAAGAAGATTCAATCATGATCATGATCAGTCAAGGAAAAAATTCATAAGGACTACACCACAAAGAATATCATTCAATCCCAGGTATGCAAATTTATTTTATGGTGATTTTTTTTATTGTACTAACTTTGGACATGAGGTTTCAGATTGTAGGGATTATAAAATAAATGTTCAAGCAAGAAGTGCCTATGTGGTCGCACGTAACATTGAGTGTTACAAATGTCATAACTATGGACACATAACTAGTGATTGTAGAAGCATGATCAATACTTACATGAAAGAGAATATTGATATCAGATATAAGAAAGTATGGATAAGAAAATAGGAAGAACATGTGAACAAAGACCAGGTACCATAGATTGCAAGATTAGAAATAAAATGAGATGAAGAAAATTCTACAGAGAAAAAGGAAGATGCCAAATATAGAAAGGTTTGGAAAACAACTGAAAGAAAGGAAGGACATGTGAATAAGGAACAGGTTCAAGAGATTGTACTTCCGGGCACTATAGTGAAAGATGAATCCACAGATAGAAATAAATAAGTTAGAGCTCAGAGAGATAATGAATCTACCAATGAAGATAATTGATGAATCTACGAATGAAAATGATGATGAATACACATCAGAGTAGGAATTGTTATGAGCCATCCGTCTTAGAGACTCCCAGTTAATATGAATATTAGATAGGGGGATTCTATGCGATATCTGTGAGAGACAAAAGAACCATCCTTCAAGCATCTTACAGAGTTTGAGAAGATAGATCCAGAGCAGTCTGTTAGCAGAAGTACAATTTGATGGATTAATCAAGACTTCATGATAGTATAGTGATAAATGGGTCAGCATTATGGAAAATTATGCAAGTAGATTCTTGGATAGTATGGACGAGAGCATGGATTCATAGATTGGTTCAAAGAGTGGTTCAGAAACAAAGGAACATTATCATAATGGATGATAATTACACAGGAAATGGCTCAAACAATGCTAATGGATTCCAAATTGATAGATATTTTTTTGGACACATGAAGTGCATACAACAGTTCACATTCAAAATAGAGTAATGCTCAGAAAAAACAATGAAAAAACTACATATGAACTATGGAAAGGAAGCATAGACAACAACATCTACATCAAGGTAACTCAAGGTAGTATTTTACTAATTGAAATTTATGTTGATGATATTGTTTTTGGAAGTACTAATGACATGTTTAGCCATAAATTTGCAAAGGATATGAAACATGAATTTGAAATGTAATTACTTGGAGAACTATCCTTATTTCTAGGTCTTCAGATACATCAAAGAAACCAAGGAATTTTTATTTCTCAAACTAAGTATATCATAGAAATGATAAAGAGGTTCGGAATAGAATATTGCAAACCAATTATCACTCTCATGCAAACCAGTTGCAAGTTGAGCAAAGATGATGATTCAGAGTCTACAAATCAGAGGCAATACAGGTCAATGATTGGTAGCCTACTATATGTGACAACATCCAGACCATATGTAATGCAAGCAGTTGGACAGGTGGCACGATTTCAAGCAGCATCAAAGGAATCACATGTATTAGCAGTGAAGAGGATTTTCAGATATCTCAAAGGAACATAAGAGTTTGGATTATGGTATCCAAAAGGAAAGGATATATCACTTATTGCCTACACAGATGTAGACTGGGAAGGTTGCATTGATGATCAACGAAGCACCAATGGGGTAGAATTCTACTTGGGTGAGTGTTCAGTATATTGGCTAAGCAAGAAAAAATCATCAATATCCTTATCTACAGCCGAGGCAGAGTATATTGCAGCAACAACATGTTGTACACAGGTTCTATGGATGAAACAAGCTTTGATTGATATACAGGTTGAGTATGATGAGCCCATTCCAATCTATTGATAATACAAGCACCATCAGTATCTCAAAAAACCCGGTGATGCACTCCAAGACGAAGCACATTCCAATCAAGTATCACTTTCTACAGGAACAGGTTGCAAAGAAGAACATCATAGTTGAATATGTGGGAACAAAACAACAAGTGGCATACATATTTACAAAATTGCTTCCACGGGAATCCCTTGAGTATCTTCTCCAGATACTAGGAGTAATTTATTCTCCAAAATGAATTCTTTTGAATTATTATGTTATATGTCTTAGATGTACACAAGGAAGCACCATAAATAGGACAAAGGGGGAGAGATTTATCAGATGCAAACGTAAATTCTTGGAGAGAGAGCATAGAGGCATGCTTCCAAGGGGAGCGATTGTCACAAGGGAAGAATGAGCGATATGACTTTAGAGTGATACCCTTTTTCAAAAGGGAAGATATTATTCATATCAAGGGAGAGAGAGAAATTAGAATCTTATAAACACAAATAAAAATCAAAGGCACGTGGACAGGGGGAGCATCCCCAAGGAGAGTTCAATTAAGGGGAGCATCCCCAAAGGGAGATACCCTTTTCCATTGATGTCAAAGGGGGAGAGATAGAAACATTGATGAGGAGTATAAGCATGAATTTTATCTTGACTAAGTGTTTCCATCAATATTAGTGTTTCCATCAATGCCAAAGGGGGAGATTGTCAGACAGTTGGCTTAGGTTGATGGACAGTTGGTATGGATTGTTGGTTGTCATTGATGTCAACCATTGGAGAGTGATATTGTATATTGATGTCAACCCTTATTAATTGATTTCAACCCTTGGATAAAGTACGGTAGTGAATTCTGGTAGCACAAAGGTTTGGGTAACCGACCCAAGGTTGTTTCATGTATAATGGTATGAGTTTTAATATATTTGAAGGTAATACTATTCTATATGGATAGTATATGTCATTCCATTTTCGGTGGTATGTGGAACTTCACATAAATCCTCACATTTAGAGAGTTATGGCCATGAGAAATTGGAGAACCTAGGTTTGGGTAATGGACCCAAGTTTGTTTGATGGATAATGGTATCAGTTTTGATATATTTTCAGGTAAGACTATTCTATACGGATAGTACATTTCATTCCATTTCTGGTGGTATGTGGAACATCACATAACTCCTCACGGTTTGAGAGTTATGGCCTTACACAGTTGGAGGACTCTCATATGTTGGCTTGAAGCCCCAAAAGGTCAAAGAATTCAAAGAGATTCCAAAGAAGAAATTATTATTTAAATGATAAAGTAAAGTGACAAAGTCAAGAAGGATTATTTAAATAATAAAGTGAAGTGACAAAATCAAAGAAGATTATTTAAATGATAAAGTGAGGTGACAAAGTCAAGGAGGAATATTTAAATGATAAAGTAATGGAAATTTTTCTAATTATGGAAAGTGCTTAACCCTAAAAATGAGGAAAATAGGTTAAGTGACCTAGAAATGGGTTAAGTGACCTAGAATATGGAGAGTATAAATAAGAGGAAAGGCTCTCTCATTTTATATCACACTTGAGCATATTGAATATCTGTAGGTGAATGAAGTAACCAAGGGATATATAAGACAAATTTCATAGGGAAGGTGAAGAAAACAAGGTCGTAATTCAAGGGAGGACAAATTCTTTTGATGATGCTTTCTAAGGTATGTTATTTGCAGGTCATCTCACCATTTTCGCAATAACTTTTTTTCTAGAATGATTTCGACTGTGAAATTTATATTCCATTGAGGAAACATATCCAAGTATATGTGGTAAAATAGTCAGCTTGTGGGTCATTGTATTTTTGGAGTTACACTCTGTGGAAAATATGGTTTGTGGCTAGTCCTCAAACTAGTCTAAAACAAGTGTTTCAGGTAAAAACATAATAACATCTTCATAACATATCCACATTTAGTAAGATTTTTTTTTTTGGTTATAGTATAGTATTTAGTATGTTGTGTAATATTTTCAAATTGATGCAACAAATATTCCGTGCAGGGCACACTCTACAAGGTCGCTCTCTAGAATAAGCCAAAATTCAACAAGATATGTCATTTTTTCTATAAATCCTTCTCTGAGATGTTCCAAGTAGTGACACATAGAGGAATTTCATAAAACACATTGAATAACATTGTGTATCATTTTCATATATTTATTCATTACAGGTACATAGTTATGATTATTTCAAGTTAGGGTTGTTGACTAATCCAAAACTAGTCATGTGAGACTAAAGAAAATTTTGATGAAAATTCTAGTCTCTTGTTGTTAAAGTTAAGGAAGGTTTGCAGGTATGTGATCATATACACCAGGTCTATTACAAATTTACAAATCATATTTGAATCATTAAGTTGATGAGGGATTTTGGTTGAGGTACATGTTGGGTACATGGTTGAGACAAGTAGTTGGTGAGTTGTCACATACCTCAGGTGTATAGTTGATGATGTTGGTACATCTTGATGAGTCATAGTTGATGAATAGTTGATACATGATTGGTACATACCTGGTACATGGTTGGAGGAACTTTTTAGTAGTATTGTTGATACATGGTTTATGGATGATGTAGAATACTTGTATAGGTATATTATTAGAAGAAAATATTGATCTTGGTGATGATTATGAGTTGTTGTGTTGTGTTTGGTTGATGCACATCTTTGAGATTTGTCTTGGTGATTGATCTTGGTGAGTATATATAATTTGGTTGATAATATTGATGAGACAGGTTGTTGTGATAGGTTGTTTGGATAGGTTGTTGTGACATGTTATTTATACAGGTTTGGTGCATGGTTGATGCACTTGTTCATGGTACAGGTTGGTGCATGGTTGATGCACTTGTTTATGGTACAGGTTGATTATAGGTTTAGGTACAGGTTGGTGCATGGTTGATGCACTTGTTTATGGTACAGGTTGATTATAGGTTGAGGTACAGGTTGGTGCATGGTTGATGCATGGCTCAAGTTATTGGTACAAGTTGTTTGGTACAGGTTTACAACAGTATATCTCACAATGATAGTGTGACAGTGGTTCCATCATTCTACTTATACGTCAGGGTAGTTGGACAGGGAAAGGACATATGGTTGTAGCCACCTTCTGGTTGTAGCCAAAGAACATAGGGGTTGTAGCCTCCTTCTAGTTTTAGTTGGAAAACAAAGGAAGTTGGTGCTTCCAATGAATGTAATTCTTCAAGACATATAAGAAAAATCATTATGTGGTTTTCTCCCGCTTTGGGTTTCCACGTAAAACACTGGTGTAATGTGTATGCGTGTGATTGTTCATTTGTTCATTGCTTATTTACTCTGCAGTTATTTGATGATAATGCTACATTGATATAACACTTGGATTATATGGTTAAAAATGATTAAATTTCTCTAGTACTGATTCACCCCCATCTTAGTAGTCCAACAACAATGATAGTGTTATAGGTATAATCCATAACTATTTATGGTTATTACCTATTGCACTATTGTTTAATTTTTTTACTATTGAGATGAACTATTTATGCAATCATTAGAATAATATTTTGCTATGGTTATATTGCTAGAAAAGGATCCTAATCAAGATAGGATAGAAATAGATTATAATATATAGTTTTAAGTTTCTTTTTAGTAGTTAATTTTAGTTTTAGGAATAATTATTTGGAGGACAATTTGTTCAAATTTTTGTAATCTAAATTCTTAAGTGGAAACCAGGCCCACATACTGGTTAGAGTTTCCATCCCAAATGAGAGAAAATATAATTGGGACTATCCATTGGGATAGTAAATATTTTTGGATAACATTAACCATACCCATTATAATTTGCAATGAAAAACCCCTCATCACAATGAATCTCACATTTCTTACCCTGAGAAAATTCTCAACCCACATCCTACTCCTATGAAAACACCTACTCAACATTCGGGTCAACAAAGTGAATACCAATCCAATCTCATAGCAAGAAGTTCCCTCAATCTAAGCCTTGTTGATATTGATCAATTGGTTGAAAAATACCATGCCTTAACTCAAGGTCTAAGTAGAAAAAATGGACGTAAAGTTATTGAGTACCCTCTACCCGATAAACAAAGACAACCTAGACTAGTCAATGTAAGTACTCAAATCGACACAGGTAGTCCAACCATTGGATCCCCTAATTATCAACTTTCTAACTTCCTTAGAGGAGTAACTGACACTTCTGAGCTTAGCTTTGAATATTATCTATATCTTGTTGATATTGTAAAACACCTAGTCCTCTTGATTCTCCCCCATCTATTACCAAATATCCCTCCAAAGGAGAAACATCAGAAGAAGAGCCATCGGGAAGTCCTAGAGACATGGATGGAATAAATGCTAATCAACCTAACAATTAACCATGGATTTCTAAAGAATTTTATTTTGTTCCAGGGGGTACTCACCCCTTACCTAAGCATCATGAAAACTTCTACCAAAGTTTGACCCCGATAAAAAGGATTCATCTCAAGATCATATAAAGAATTACATTCTTGTAGCAAGGTTGATGAATGTAGAGCATGAAGATGTGGTTTGTCGGTTGTTTCCTTACAATTTTGAAGGTAATGCATCTACTTGGTATTTTTATTTAAGGAAATGGGTACATAACAAGATAGAATACATTTAACATTGCTTTCATTGAAAAAATTGGATATGATAAATCCCCAACAATCCTAGTTTTAGAACTATCTACAATAAAGATGGATACTAAAAAAAAAGTTAAAAACTTTAATGGGAGATTTCTTTCATCGATAAAAAAGAATCTAACTACGTATAAAAATGTTGATGATGTATCTATTGAATTCTATACCTCATCTCTACCCGTCTCCATGGCTATGTTTCTAAATAAAGTTGAGAAATGAATTTTGGAAGACACATTTAAAGAAGCCATAATAGTGGAAAAAGTCATGTCCAACTTAAAAGGTAACATAGGATCAGATACTGACAAAGATAAATATTACAAAAATAAGTTTCTTCTAATAAAACCTCCCATTGAGAAAAAGGGCCAAGATTCTACATATATGGAAAGCCTGCAGAGAATAGTTAAAAATCTCACCAATGATATTGTTGATATGAAGAAGAATAGTAGAGAAGGTACATCAAATACTAAGAAAAAATTCAAAACTCCTTTCAAGAAGAGTGCCCCTCATATAAATAAGAATACTCCACCTATAGAGAGAATTAACAGGTAATACTTCCTCAATATGTTCAAAGCTCTAGCATTTGGTGGTGAATCCTCTTCAGATGGAAATGATGAAGAATAAGGGGAAGAGGAAACAGATAAGGAGGACCAATATGGTGATACAGAAGAAATATATGGATAGGAAGTCAACTCATTTTGGGATGTTCCTTACAACCTATTTGGATAATATGAAGAGGATGACACTAAAGAAATCGATATGTCTCGAAATTCTTATAAAACTAAAATAAAAATAAAGGATTCAACATGTTATCTCCTCAAATAATAGAGTCAAATTTGTTTATTTTAAGTGATAGGAAGTCATTGAAAAATACATTTCTAAATTTTTTTAAGGTTCATTTTTTAGAGCCTTAGGTTTGTAATAAAGTTTGAAAAACATTTTATTTAGTTTTCCCTTAAAAAAATTCAAAACTCAGGTTTCGTTAGCTAAGCGCCCTTCTAAAAGGGCTTCTAAGCCACTGAAAGTGCAGAAATTCTGCATTTTTACTAGGTTGAGTCATAATTTTCAAACGATTATTTTGAGCAACTGGAAGATCATTTTGAGAAACGGTCAGAGGTTTTTGTGCCTAACATATCAAATACTAATAAACTCTCTCATTTTCCTACAGGTGTCATATATTGGGAGAATCTAATTCATCTCTGAGCCCTAATTTTTGGATCTCAGAATTTACCTATTTGACACATGTTTTTGAAATGAAGATCACGGGAAAATGAAAATGAATATCAAATAACTGAGAGAGGTTTTTTCTCACAACTACCCGATATACAAAAACCTCTCTCATTTTTCCAAACTCTATTTTTATTTTAGATATAAGGGCGAATATTTTAGAGGAATATTTCGAGAATTTTCGCTGGCTTAGGTGAACATTTCAACTATTCATTAGCCACCGAAAGCACATACATGGCAGAGAGGTCGTATTTTTTCCCAGATCTAAATTTTTCTCAGCCAAACATATCGAGAATGGTTTATTAATATGCATAATAATTAAATACATCATATTTAAGGTTTTGTCTTGATGTATGAGGTGTTTTAGATGGTGGCAAAATGGAAATAACCACCTATTCTCTGGGCACATAAAACAATTTTTGGCTAAAAATAGAAAATTCGACCCATCTAGTTTTCTATGGATATTCAA
>ML783490.1:300703-329492 GCA_009831015.1 Picea engelmannii | reverse complement strand
ATAATAGCTCTTGAAGGCCTTGTATTGCATGAATATAGATAGACTATCTTGAAGATACAATCCAGTGATTTAAAATATTCATGTTGATCCAAACCCACACCCATTATTGAGAAAATAGTTACAAAAATGTTAAGTTGCCAGGCATCTCTAAGATACAGCCTAGGAGAGTTTCCTGGAGTGATAACACAACATCATATTCTCCTTCTACTCCTAATCCTCCTAAGAAAGCATAAAAAACTCAAAAATCTACTTCCACTAGCAGAGAGTCCTAATTTTCACCTATTTTGAATAATCTTAAGTATTACCTCATGGAATACTTGAAGAAAAATAAAGCTAATATTTATGTTTTTGAGCTTATGAAGTTACCACATATACAAGAAAAAATTATTAAGACTCTACATGGATCATCTTCCAGTAACAACAAGGATATCAATGTGGTAGATACCAAGAAAAATGATAAAGTTGTCAACGATGAATATTTTGGAAAGAAAAATGCTAAGAAACAATTTGTTGTCAATGCTTCTCTTATTGGTAAGAGGTTGAAGTCTACTAACCCACCCCCCACCCCCCGCTTTCTTATTGAAATTTGAAAATTTCAACAAATATGTATATCACTATATGGTTGATTCTGGTGCTATTGGCAGCCACACATGATTTTGATATTTAAACATGATCGGAAGAAATTGCATTTTTCTGTAGCATCCATCACCTCAATTTTGGAAAAACTTTTAGAGTTTCGAGACGACTACTTGATTAAAATCTACCCTTATTTCTTATTGTTTTAATTTTTGTTTTTGTTTTATGTTTAATTGATGACTGTAAGCATGAATTAAACATAAACATTAGCTTGGTGTTATAATTTTGTGTGTCTTAGAAACATTTTTTAAAGGTCAACCATATTTAATCAAAATCCAAATCTAATGGTTGAGTGACCTATTTTCGATGTTTTGGTTTTAATATGGTTGTTACATGGTTTGTTTTCGATTTGTGAAGAGCCCTTGATATTTTTGACAGTCCTCTCATGAATTCAATGGTCATACCAATAGTCATACAAGTGAATAAACACCTGTTGTACTCATGTCCTCACCTCACCTTGTTGGCTTAACACATTAATGAGCCATTCATTACATGCATAGGGTTTCGGTACTCTATAGTTTTGGCTCTCATCACAAGGGATGGTAAGGATTACAATCAAAACCCTGGTTCTCACTCCCACCATATGAGTTATGATAACACACAGGATATGTTATTTTTGTGTCTCCACTTGGACTTGTTCCTGCTACTCCCACGATTCGAACCTAAAACTATCCAGATTAATTCATCTTGCATTTTGGTTACATTTTCCATGGCGCCTGTCGTTCTCCTGGAGTCGAATGGATGCCATGCTTTAATTTCTCACGACGATGTGATTGAGGACCTAAAAATCCATGGCTGGTATGTTTTCCTTAAGAAATTTGAGGGTTATAATCTTTAGGTGGAAACATCTTTCACGCAAACCTTCGATGGTTGCAAAGCTAAAATTGGGGACACACAGTTAGAATTGACCGAGGATTTTATGAGCAAAGAAATAGGGATTCCATCAAAGGGTGAAAAGCGGTTAAAAAATGCCCGAATTGAAGGAGTCACATGGATTCTATTTATGACATCCCGAAAGATCAACTTTTGTGTAAAAGGTATTCCTATATCCCTGGTAAAACCCAGATGGCATAATTTTTTGTTAATTCTCAAGCAATTTGTGACATGCGAAGGTCGATACGAACTGGTCTTCCTCTACCATATCAGTTTACTCATGCTTTTCATTGGTTTCAATTTAGATATGCCATTTTACTTTTTGAGAAGTCTCTATAAGATGTCCAAACGATATAAACGACAGGGTGTCGATTCAAACCTATTCCATCGCAGATTGGTTGAGATATTGTTGATGTATCACCTGTCGATTGTAGGTGACTGTTGGGAGAATTTTTTGATGAGGAATCATTTTTCCCAGACTGATCCTACAACAAACCCTAACTTAAACAAGCAATTGATTGAATACCAATTTAATTTTCCAATCAATGGACCAGAGTTTACTAGCAGAAACCCTCTAGACGAAGGGATGTCCAGTAAGTCTTCACCCACAGGATTTCCTGAACAAGAGACTATGGAATTGAAGGTAATTGACCATATTGTGCCTGAGATTGATGCTAGCCTAAATGTTATTATTAAGTCAGTTGTCAAGAAACTTTGCAAAGGAACAAAACAACAATGCACAGACTTAGGGTTCAAGAACAAGAAGGCAGGTCACCTAATTTCAAGAAAACTAAGGAACCGAAATGATACTCATCTGAGCTCGATTAGTCTGATCAAGATCAATGAGGGTTCAAATCATGAGATAGAATATTGTCTAGTTCTGGAAGATCCAGAATTTCAGGGTTCCAGGAAGAAAGTTATCGTTCCTACTGAACCTTATGATTTCGTGACAAATTTCCCACCATGCCTTAACGGTAAAGAAGGGTTCTCTGGTATTATTCATGATCATAAGAAAAAAATAGTTAAGACTGATACATCCATGTTTGACTGTGCACTTCATCGACCTTCCATCTCTCTTGTACAATGTGATGTCTGTTTCCATAGGGTCGAGCGGTATTACACCGACATTCCTCTCCTACAGTCCCGAATTAAAACACTTACCGTCCAGAATGATTCATTGAGGCAAGAAAAACTTGATCTCAAGGAGAACGCAGAGAAGAAATCTAAATGTATCAAGAGATTAGGAAACATAGTCATCAATAATGTGACCAGTGTCAAAGAAATAATAAATTATGAACTACCCGACCCCTCTTTAGTTAACGTTTAATGGTAAAACAACTTTATTATATTTCTATTTTCTAATTCAAAATAAGTCGATTTGAAGTTTGATTTTATTTACTAAAATTAAGACTGGCTACAAAATCTTAGATTCTATCTTAGATTCTGTAGCCAAGTCTCTTTTAAATAAAAATTAGTAATTAGTTATGGTTAATTGTTTTTCTATTTTATTATATTTGTTTTGTTTTTTCAAGAAATTGGAGATTTTGCTGCTAATTACTGGGAGGAAACATTTTCCAATTATATGCAAGTGATTAGTAGTTTCTTTTTCTTCATGTTTAGAGAAACTTTGATCTATTTTTTAATAAACCAACTATGTTATAAGTGGTTTCTAATCCACTATTTTTGTATTATTACTTAATTTTTTGAAATCCAACTCTATCTTGTGATATATGAGTATGTGATCTCAGGTTACTTTGAAATACTGTTCACTTTGTTAGTGAAGGACATCTTTTTCCTGGAACAGATTATGGACATGTAATTCTTAGAACTATATGGAAAAGTGGTTCGCATTTTGGATTTAGACCAGTGTGATATTGTTCCATTTATGTTTTGCCTTTCATATTATGAGATATCAATATGTTATTTAGCGTTAGTCTGATTAGCATGCAATGCTTCATCTTATTCAGTGCTTCAAAATTTTGTCTATAACTTGTTGTTCCATATATTATATATCTGATCATTATTTCAACTTCAATGTCATGATTTATGCTTGATGGTTAGTTGATGTTTCCAATGAATGTTTCACGTTGAAGTTTCTTTTATTGTAATCATTCATAATCACAAGGTCACTGGATCTACATTTTTACTACTATGTTCCTATATCCTAGCCGGCAATAAACACCTTGAGTTTATTCAAGAGACATTAGTACAATCCTGTCACAGATTTCTCTCACAGGAAAGATAGTTGGAGGTTTGGATCGCACAGAGATATAGACACAGTATACAACTAATCCCAGATTAGCTTTATTCACAATTTAGTTTATGTTATTAGTTTATTTATCAGTGAAACAAAAAAGTTTAAATTGGCTAACCATTACTCTATCCCTGTTTCAAATCATGTTTTTATTAATATCTTTTTAAAGTTCTTAGATCTTAGATTATAAAACAGAAAATGTAAAAATATGTGCTTTCTTTATCTACTTTCAAAAATAATTACCAAACATTGATTTCGTAAGGCATTCACCATAAACTTGCAGTTTGTAAATACTTTTTTTATAATCACATATTTATACTTTTGGAAACACTTGTAAATAATTAGATTAAAGTGCATTGTATTATAGTTTTATCTTTAGAGTAGTTTATTTCTTTTATTTGTTTTAGGACCCTAGTTGGCTAATGGAGCCATTAAACCCGTCAGAATATGTTACACCAAATGGCTTGGGTTAATTAGACAACACTAGTCTAGATCTATTCTCCCAGTTGACGATGTTTCACTTACGCCCGTCAAAAAATGGTGCTAGAAGGAGAGTATGAATTCAATTGATTGCACGTGGAGGTCACAAGACTTCTCCACCACATGCTCGCTCCCCTGTCATAATGTGTAGTGGCTCAGACAACAACTTTACACTCGAAAAAAAAACTACCTCTAATGATAACTCTGAGATTCTCGTTGAACTAGTGACACCAGTTCCTCAAGGGGACGACATCCAAGAAATTATTTGCCAGTCACTCATAAGAATGCATAGTGCCTTATCCCATATCATACAACCTAGTAGGCCACTTAATCAATCCTTAGACTTCTCGGATATCCAATAACAACTTCAAGGCACTGGTCTACTCCAAAACCCATTAAGTGAACATACTACAATCCTACTGAAGCACCTACCCTTGGATTTGGAGGATCTGGTATTCCACCTTCCCCACTTGAGTCATATCCATCCTCTTCAGGAGAAGAGTCTTTAGGCGAAGGAAGTCCCTCATTAGGACCATCACAACCTTCAACACCACCAATGCTCATGGAAAACCAAAAAAACCCCGCCAGACCTTGGCTCGATCAAGATTTCGTGGCTGTACCCGGACCTCAACACCCATTACCAAAATACCTGGAGAAATGGTTACCCAAATTTCATCCAGATTCCAAACAATCTGCTGAAGACCACATCAAAAAATTTATGTTGGCCATTAGACTCAGGAGTGTTGAAAACGAGGATGTAGTATGTCGATTATTCCCTTATACTTTTGAGGGAAATGCTTCCACATGGTATTTCTCTCAACAACCTCAAACCATCGTATCTTGAGACAAGTTTGAAACTTTTTTTTTGGAAAAAATTGGAGATGATAAATCTCCCGAAGTCTTAGTTATGGAATGCTCCAGCCTAAAAATGAATCCCAAGGAAAAAGTGAAATATTTTAACCAAATATTTCTGACGTTAAAAAATAAAATCCCTGTAGATTCAATGCCCGTTGAAAGCTTAATTGTCTTATATTACACTAAGGCTCTACATAACAACATAGCAATTTGGGTCAAAAGGTCTAAAAGGAACACACTGTTAGAAGCCTTTGAGGAAGCAAGACAAATCGAAAAGGATATATTAAGCTTAAAAGACAATCTCAATAGTGAAGTAGAAACAACTTCATCCTCTAAAAAGAAAATAGAAATCCTTGCTAGGTCTCCCCATACTAAAAATCAACCATAAATTTAGACTTAGAAAGATGGCAGAAAGCTTTCCAATAACTATCCAACCAGGTCGTTGACTTGAAGAAATTAGCAGAGGAGGCATCCACAAGAAAAGGAAGTTTTAAACCTCCTTTCAGAAATCCTTTTCCTCCCAACCGACCAAACCCAACCACTAAAGGTCTAAATTTTGAAAGTTTGCAGTATGCTTTGCAAACCATCTTAGAAGCACATGATAATTCTTCTTTTGTCCCCCCTGAAAGTTCTGAAGACCTAGTTGAGGATGAAGTATTGGAAGAGGAGGAGTCATCTCCCAACATCTTCAGTCACTTCTCGGACAGTATCTTCCAAGCAAATTTCGAAACTGTCCACCCCTACAATACAAGGAGCAAAACACAAAACAAACCTTCTTCTGAAATGAGTAATAATGTGTTTCCAAAACAGTCAAAGAAGGCTAAAATGAAACAAAGATTAGCAACTCCATTTTTAGAATACGATTTGATTGAGGATCTAAAAAAATTGAGGGCTAATATTTATGTTTTTGAGCTATTCAAATTTCCCCTTATTTTGCAGAAAATGCTTCAAAGTATCGTTGAAAAGAGTAAAAACAACGATCTTGGCAGCAAGAAAATTGCAGAAACTGGTTTGAAAATAGCCAAAAAGATACCAACTAAAACAACGCCTGAACTTCCAGATAAAAGGGATTTAGCTGAAAAAACTATAGCAAATATAAATAAAACTATTTTAGGGACAACAACTAAAAGTCAACATAATTTTGTTGTTAACACTCGGAAAAATGTCCCGGCTATTTTATTAGCCTTTGAAATTTTCAATAGAAATGTACATAACTGCATGGTTGATTATGGTGCATCATCGAACGTGATGCCTCTATCTATTTTTCAAAAAATTAACGCAGAAGTTAAACCTTCTAATCTCAAAATCATCCATCTTGATCGAACAAACATTAAGGTAATTGGTGAGCTAAAGAATGTTCTGGTTAGATTATATTCCAATCCTAAGGTTCATCAGATAATTGAAATTATCGTTGTGGATATCCCTAAAGTCTATGGTTTGTTTTTAAGCATGGACTCGTCCAAACAACTACATGGTTACTTTTCAATAGATTGGTCTCATTTGTGGCTGCCTGAAAATGGACAACCCAACAAAATTAGGATAAAAAGAGAATGTTATCTTAAGCATACTGTGATGGATATGAATGATGCAAATGAACCTTTCACTACATCTTTTGATTCATTTGAAATGCAAGGATTGAATACCTTCTTTGGTAATTTCATGACCGAAATTTATCCTATTACTGATTCTGGGCAACAATCAAAAGTTATGACCTATACTCAGATATCATCTTTTCCAAGTATGTCAAGAACTGCTAACGAAGCCCAAATATGGCCATTGTACTTTGATGGATCCAAATCCAAAGAAGGAGCAGGTGCAATTTATGTACTCATCGATCCTATAGGTAATAAGACTTTTATTTCTTGTCGATTAGAGTTCGAATGTACCAATAACACAGCTGAATATGAAGCACTTCTACAAGGCCTCAGAAACGATTTGGATATGGACGTGCATAATTTGACGGTATTTGGTGATTCAGAAGCCATGGTTAAGTAGGTAATAAATGGCATACATTGCGTATCACTGTTATAACCCTAATTTTCACCAAACATGCTTACCTGGCATCAGGTCATTTCGGATCCCTTCTTTACCAAAAAACTATTGAACAACTCTTTAAAAAACCTCTTTTATAAGGGCCCACGTGCCCTACCCCATTACTGCACGTGTGTACACTCTAGCTGACCTAAAAAATCCCACGTGGACATACAAAAGCATGAAAAAAGGAAAGTTGTTGATGGAACACACAGCTTTGGATGAGTTAACTGAAACTCCCGGCCATGCATGGCCAAGGGTTCATCCAAATACCTAGCCTCTTCTAACCTATACAAGAAGGGTTAGGGGTCCTATTTGGAAGAGGAGAATAAGAGTAAAGAAACTCTACCCAATTGCACATTCCCATTGTCCCAACCCTTTAGCCATCCTTGTGCAAAGAGAGATACAAAGCAAAGAAGTTGGAGGACATTTGAAGAGGAGCCCAAGATCAGGTTCGTGGAGCACTGGTCAGTCTCGACATTGTATGTCGATTCATTAAAGTTAATAATAAAGAAATGCTTTTCCCATCCCACTATATGAGTTCTTCATAGTTTAGCGAATATATGTTTGAATCTCTAACCCATTAATCTGTAGAACAAATGCATGTAGAGTTTGTTGCTTGTTTTGCATGCAGGTCAATCTTGAGAAGATAGCTGCCAACAAGCGATCAAGCATGAAGAAGGATCGACATCGAACGCCTAGAACAAGGTATGTTCGTTTAACCATGTATTTGCTTAAAAGAAATGAGGATTAGGTATGGGACGAAGGTAGAAAGTAGTTTCTTTTGGTCTTATCTGCATGCATAATATAACCCTAAATTCTAGTCTATAGGGGGATTTCCCACCATAACAGAAATGGCGACCATAGTGGGGAAGTCTCTAGGGTTCCTGGGAATATTTTTGGGTAGTTTTAAAAGACTGGTTTTCTTCCCTTTTTTTTGAAGTTTCTGCAAAGTCTGAGCTAACAGAGAGTCTGGTCTTCCATACCAGCTATCTCTATTATTTGCTTGATTGTTTTTTTTTTAGACCCACAGAGGTACATGTGGCCTACATAAGGTCTGCATGCATGTACTCGTGCCCTACTTTCTTACAGGTCGCGTGTAAACACTAGCTGAAGAAGTAACAGTAGCGTGTAAATTCCAAAAAACATTTGAGGCAGTCATCCTCTTCCCTGTGAGAATCAATCATTCTCAGGGGTTTTCCGGAACTCTTTCTAGTCTTGGTTGTTTGCAGTCTCATCTCAGATTGGTTTGTTTTACGGATTTTTTGCTTACATTGTTTTCTTTTTTTCTGTCAAAGAGATTGTCTAAGCCTTCAAGAGATCATGGTTCTCAATATCAGTGGTCTCTTCCTGGTTTGGATTGTCTATTTTTATTTGTTTCATATTTTTAGAGATACGCGTGGCCTGTATAAGGCCAGCACACGTGTAAATGCCCTATGTCTCTACACAGCTCGCGTGCACACACTTTCTATTCAATTGTCAGTAGTGTGCTTGTGAAGTGTGCTTGAGGCAGTCATCCTTTCCCTTGACAAGAGCTATACCTCTCAGGTTTTTGAATCTCTATCCTAGCAGTCAGTAGCTTAGGGTTGATCTTAGCCATAGCTTTCTTTTATCATTTAAAAGTTGTCATCAAAAAATTTCTTTAGGGTTTTTAGACAAGTGTGAGAGTCCTTTTTTAAGTTGCTAGTGTGTGATTTCTTGAAGGGATTCTTTGCGATCTGCGATTAGGCCAAAAGTTTTTTCTTGTTTTTTTTTACTTGTTGATATTTTTCCTTTTTTCTTTGTCAGCATTCAAATAAAAAATAAAAAATCTTTCATTTTCTTGTTTGGTTGAAAAATGTTGTTTTGCATTAGTAACCAAGGAAAGGTCTTTTCTTTCATAAGTTCTTGAAATTTTGCTTAGGTCATAAGTAGCTCGTAGTTGAGTGAAATCCTTCTTTAAGTTTTTTGATTCAAAAGATCTTAGAAAATTTATAAATATATATATATATATATATATATATATATATTGAAAAGTTGTTGAAAATTTGCGTTAAGTGAAGGTTTTTGTTTCCAGTTTTTTCATTTTTATTTTTGTCTTTCAAACATCATCAGTTTCACTTTCATACCCTTTGACATAATACAAGCCATAAAATTAATGCTCAATCTAAAATTTATTAGACTTTTATGTTTGTAGGGTTAACCAACTAGTTCAGAATTAGGGCCTTGGATTAGGTTGGAGAGGAAACTCTTCAAGGACATTAAAATCAAACATTGGAGTCTGAGTCAGGGAGTGTCCAAGTATAGTATCATGAAATTTATCTGGGACCCCCCTCTAACACAGGGGATAAACACGAGGTCGCGTGTGGAAAGGTAGCAGAGATAACCCCTCCAAGGCTGGACCAATCATAGTGAAGAACACATATAGAGGGCTTGTCTTCGGATTCCATCGATTGCATTTTCCATGGATCTTCATGGGTCTCAAATCCATTCAAGGTCCTTAGTTGTCTTCCAGACCACATTATTTCGATACCCTTGACAGGTTTCGGGCTCGATACTCTTCTCATTGTGGTCTACCCGATTTTCGACTGTACCCGCCTGGTGACTGTTCACGCACTGGCAACCTAGTTGCCTATCTTTTTTAGGGACATACATAGGTGACTGCGGGGGTATACTACAGTACCTAGGATAGACATTGGGCCATGCTTTTCAAATTATACCTGAAGGGTGCTTTTGTTTTCATGTTTCACTTGCACCGGTAAGTTGCTCTAGTGTTGGTTGTTGTAAATGTTCTTCCAATTAATTTAGTGTTTGCCTATCTTATCTTATAGGGAATTTTTTAGTGTATGTTTCTTTTGAACGATTAGAATTCCCTAGAGTGTCTTTGATATTCTCACGCAATGGAGGATCATGAGCTCTGCCAGTCACGAAGGCTTCTTGTCCTGTCGCTGGTTACACTGCAACCACCCCCACCGCCACTAAGGCGAAAGCTAGACCAACAAGGGTCTTTTGAAGTGACCAGGTCACAAGAAATTGTGCCCGACCAACATCCAGAGGAATCAACCATTTTAGACCTTGGAGTGAAATATTTTGGTTTCATTGAAATGTCAACCACTGATCTTTCGGTACCCACCATCATACCGATTCATCTTTACAAGTGTCAGACAGTGTCGCACGCAGCAATGGAAACAAATGTTGTTACTCCTTCTGGGAATTCTTTTGGGAGAGTTTCCACCTCCTAACCCAACATCATCGGTCTGAGCCACCATGGTCTCAACCGCCTCTACATCGCATAGTGGTCCAATCCCGTCTCTAGAATCATCCACAACCCCTTTCACACCAAGTGCGATAGGCCCTTCGTTCTCATAAACGATGCCTAGTTCAGGTACAAGTCCTGTACTTTCCTACTCCACTTCATAGAATTCAGGTCTGGGGGAAGGGAGCTCTAACACTCCTCTGCAAGGACATATGGGGGGAAATCCTTCTCCTTTTAACACTTTCCCTTACGGGGGAGGTCATATACCTCCTTCATCCGCTTCACTTGGTGGCATGCATAAACAATCTGCTGGGCCACTTGCACACCATAGTTTATTTGGAGCGAGGAGTCAAGGAACACCTTCACATAATATGTTGGTAGGTTTGACACCATTTTCTTTGTTCAGTGTGTTTGGTAACAACTCCTTCTCGTCAACTACTTTCCCAACTGGGGGAAACCCTGGTTTTCGACAACCTATTCCTATGCAGGGTACTATTCCTGCACAGGGGGCACACCCAAGAACTTCTTCCACATCAAGGCCTTGGAATTCTTGGCAGGGATCCATTCCCTCATCAAGAATGTCGATCTAGGGTAATTCTTTTCACAATCAATGGAACCTCGGAACAAAGTACCATGCCTATCCCCATGGGACCGACATGGGGAAACCCTTCCCGAAGTCCTTCGAATGTAATGCATGCCCAACCATATATGTCCTGTTTTGGAAATCAGTCGATGATGTCTCCACATATGCAAAATACATATGTTGGCCATGGCCATGGTTTCTACTAGAATCTGGGCTAGAAGCCAAACTTTTCCTGGCAACCTGGTGCTAGTCAAACTCCAGGCCCCTTTTTCCCAGGTTATCACCAACAACCCAAACTACCCTTCTTGTCAACTTTGCATTTGACAGACTTGACAAAGTTGTTGAATGACCCTATATGTCACGATCCGCGTTGGCCTCCTATGCCGACGAAGTTACATTCGGACATCCCAAAGTTCGAAGCCAAGCATAACGAAGATCTAGGAGATCATGTGACTACCTTCCATCTTTTGTGCTCATCTAACTCATTGAAAGACGACTTCGTGCAATTGTGATTGTTTCAACATACTCTCATTGGGAGTGCCACGAAATGATACATTGAGCTCGATCTCTCAAGATACTCTTCCTTCGACGAACTGGCGATGGATTTCCTAAACCATTTCCAGTTACCTATGAGATACGACGGTGGCACCGAATTGCTGGCCAATTTCTCACAAACAAAAGCGGACCATATCTCGAATCACATTCGAGAATGGAGACGCCAAAAGAGTTTAATTAAGGTACCAGTCCCACCAGCATTCCTGCTTGAGTGCTTCCTTAACTCTTTGGTCCCACAGTTGTCCAAAGACATCGTGATGTCAGGAGAATTTTCCGAAGAAGATGCCATCATGAGAGCTCAACAACTTGAGCTAATCTATTCTCAATCCAGTTTATTATACGATATCTTTCCAAATGCACCACGCTCAATACTTGATAACACCAGACAGAGAGATGGACCACATGTCGATGGTATTATTCGTTTAGCACAAACAAAGCCTGCTGAGCAATTGACGAAGTAGTTGCAACAGTTGTCTATACAACACACAATGGCCAGCCAAACTACTATTTTGGCTGCTCCCCCTACCAAAACGTCGGATGTACACATAGTGCAATCGACTAATCAAAAGGTGACCCAGCAGCCTGAGGGAAAGAAAAAACAATGAAAGAAGGGTAAGGGGGATAAAAAACTTACCGATAATCTGGTGGGGACAACACTGAAAAATGGAAGGCCAGGTATCCATGCAACTTATACACGAAAAACCACTCGACCCATCTATGTCCTCAGCTTGCAGAAGCCAAAAATTTTGTGACGCAGCAACAACCTGCTGTGTTAATCAATCCATTTCAACATGGGCAAAATCTAACACAAGCCTCTGCAAGCACGGAAGGGGGCAGCCAAGGACCCTCTTCGTCTTCGAACAACCCCACATCCACGAATGTATATATGGTGAAGGGTGATGATTTTATATCAACTAGAGCGCATGAATATAGTACACCAAGAACTTCTAAGAAGGGAAAAGAAGTTGAACTCCCATCTCTTCCTCTACAAATTGAGAAGACGTTGGGTGAAACAATGACACGCATTTCCAAAGGTGTGTTCAAAAAATATTCTCACAACCCAAATGCAAGGGCCGCCAAGAACTATTCTGTGGTGGAAGATTTATCAAAAACGCCTTGTGCAATGTTCACTTTGGAGGTCCTCAAAAGTTTCCCTTCCCAAAGGAAAGCCTTGTTAACCGCTTTAGGATATATCGAGACTTGTAATTCGGGTACAATCATGCTGGATACAACCGACCTAAAACCTTGTTTGCCTTACCACGTAGCATTTCAGATAGTAGTGGCTTATCCCACGAAAAATTTTGCTCGGAATATATTCCACACAATGTTCGATGAGGAAGTCTCAACATGTGTTATGTCATTGGCATGTTGGAAGGCCGTTGGCCAACCCGTTTTGTCTCCATCGCCTACTCTCCTCACTTCTTTCGACGATCGTTCATTCCGACCACATGGTACCATTCCCTCTTTCCCCATGTAGTTATAAGGGAAGACCATGTGTGTCGAGGTAGAGGTAGTCAATTTGCCCCTCGACTATAACCTCTTGTTAGGAAGGACTTGGACATATGCCATGCAAGTTGTGGTTGCTACATTTTTTTGGGTCTTGTTGTTTCCACACAAGGGTCGGATAGTGACCATTGATCAATTTTCTTTCTCCAGAACTGACCCTTCACTGGGGGCATCCATGGTCCTGATGATTGATAATACTCAATCAGGTGTAGTCAACGTAGGGGTTGGTTTGTGCCCATCTTTGATGGTTACCTTCGATTAACCGACCCCTCAAGGCGATATCAAGTTTATATCCAATCACCATAAGGTTGAGATTTTTCAAGTTTTATCGTTCCGCATGACTTACTTCGACGATCCATGGATACTTCCTTCCCCATTAGCCACGATGGATGAGACAGGGCACCCGGGCATGTCCAGTCCCTTGTCTACAGCTGAAGTAGCATACTATTTATTCCAACAAGCTTCAGCCAACACTAATCCAACTCTTGCAAAGAGTTCGATCCACTTCTAGAGCCTATTGGGGCTCTGAATTCTCTCGCTCACACCGATTCATTAGAATTAGTCTTGCCCTCTGATGAAGCTATAATTGAGGCAATGACTAGTCCAGAAAAACCCTGGGAAGATCTTCATCACAGATCATACTTCCTCCCAGAGTTAAGAAAAATCAAAGTTGGAGAATTTACATTGACTATGATGGGAGATAGGTCTTGTCCTATTAATCCCTTAGCTACACACGATGTTTATGTTGAGGGTAACATGGAAACTATCGATGAAACCTTACCAATCAATATCTCCCAAAACCCTGGCGTCATGGAGAATGTTTTCATCGGAGCTGATTGCTCCTCCGGAGAGATTCAACTCTACACAAATCTTTTTAAAGAATTCTGCGACGTTTTTTCCTGGTCTTACGAGGAAATGCTAGGCATCGACCCAAAAGATATAACATGTCTTATTTTAATCCCTTTTCATACCCTCTAAACATGAAAATATTGCCGAACGATCTTGTGGCCTTTCATGCTCGTTAAACTGAAATTTGAAGTCACGTCTGCTCGGTGGTAGTTTATCCCTTTTTCGGTCCGGACGGTCAAATGTACAAACAAAGGTATACTCTATGGAACTTTAGTTCTTTAGAAGAGTACTCTCAGGTATAATTTATTCCCTTTTTTAGACTTCACGGACTAAACTTACAAAAAAGGAACCCCCACGAAGTCCATAGTTAGGCTCTTTTCAGACTCCCTAAAATTGAAAAGATCGTTGAGTGACCTTATTCTCTCACACTCGTTAAACTAGTCCAGAAGAACATTCCTGATAGAGTCCATAGTTAATCTTTTTTTAGACTCCTTAAAAATGAAAAAATGGTCGAGTGATATTTTCCTTATCACACTCGTTAAAATGGTTTTGAATAGACGTCTTGTCGGTGCTAGTTTACCCCTTTTTCGAACCGACTAGACTATCTTTGAAAAAGGTACCCCAATGGAGTCTCCTTTTATGTTTTCTTAGACTCTCTAAATATGAAAAACCACCGAGCTTACCTTCTCTGGGCTCATTAAACCTACATCGAAGGACATTACCATTGTGTGGTTTGTTAACCATGTTTGCATACCTTATACGCCAGCCTTGTAGCACTTTGCTTTTGTGTTTTAACAACCTTGGCCCCCGGAGGATTTTTCCCAAGTATCATTATTCTGAACATTATTCTTGTCCTTGCGCCTTGAACTTATATGTTTGTAACACTCGTTCCTCCATTGTAACGTAACATTCCTTTATTCTTTTTTCCAAAATTATTGAAAAAGACAAAAAAATCAAATATACCTCAAAAAGAGGAAGAGAAAAGTATTTTCTTTATCGACAACATAATGAGTCACCCTTGGATAAAGCACATCTGTCCATTTGTTCATCAAACTATGGGATGTAATATGACCTTAGGAAGTTGTTCTCACTACGTAGAGTTCTGTCCTCCTTCATTTGGTTATTCTTCCAAACATATGGAGAGTTTGCGTTGCCTCCTGCTTCGTAAACTTATGATTAATGCCATGTTTCCTAAGTCTCATCATTTTTCATGTTGTTATCCAAGGGAAGTTTCTACCAAGCCTGAGTTAGCCCCTCTGCAATTTGTCTCTTTCCCTCATACCCGGCCATCCTGAATGTCCAATCAAGTCTTTGTTCGAAATCAATGAAGCCTTCAGTCTGATCATCAAGATTATCTAGTCCATGACTGACAAGCCATCGAAGACCTCTAGGTAGTGAAGTCGTACACTCATATTACACTCCTACCTTGAGTTTTGAAGATTTTGAAGTTGTTGCTTGAGCTCTGAATATCTCATCTCTGACCATTAGGCCGTATCATCTTCTAGAAGATGGATACTCTATATGTATATCTTTTTGATTTTGAGATGTAGCTCTACCATGTATTGTCCATGGCTACACTTTATATATTTATTTGACATGGATCTATAGTGTATTTGATTGGTAGCCATGATTCTATCCCGAGCATGGGTATGCCCACCTCGGTGAGACATTTGTTATTTTGTAGACGATGCCTCTTGGTTCATGGTCCCTAGGCTCACTTGTTTGGGACATCGGTAAATATTGGTAATGTATTTTAGCCATCAAATGCTCTTCTAACCTCACGCATTAGGGGGCATCTGTTATAACCCTAATTTGCACCATACATGCTTACCTGGCATTAGGCCATCTTAGATCCCTTCTTTGCCAAAGCACTGCTGAACAACTCTTTAAAAAACCTCTTTTATAAGGGCCCATGTGCCCTACCCCATTATTGCACGCGTGTACACACTAGCTGACCTAAAACAACCCGCGTGGACCTACAAAAGCATGAAAAAGAGAAAGTTACCGATGGAACACACAACTTTGGGTGAGTTAAATGAAATTCTCGACCATGCATGGCTGAGGGTTCATCCAAATACCTAGCTTCTTCTAGCCTATAAAAKAAGGGTTAGGGGTCCTATTTGGAAGAGGAGAATAAGAGTAAAGAAACTCTACCCAATTTCACATTCCCATTGTCCCAACCCTTTAGCCATCCTTGTGCAAAGAGAGATACAAATCAAAGAAGTTGTAGGACATTTGAAGAGGAGCCCAGGATCAGGTTCGCAGAGTAGTGGCTGGTCTCGACATTGTAAGTTGATTCATTAAAGTTAATAATAAATAAATGTGTTTCTCATCCCACTATATGAGTTCTTCATACTTTAGCAAATACATGTTTGAATCTCTAACCCATTAATCTATAGAACAAATGCATGTAGAGTTTGTTTCTTGTTTTGCACATAGGTCAATCTTGAGAGGATAGCTACCAACAAGCAATCAAGATTGAATAAGGATCGACATCGAACGTTCGAAACAAGGTATGTTCGTTTAACCATGTATTTGCTTAAGAGAAATGGGGATTAGGTCTGGGATGAAGATAGAAAGTAGGTTTCTTTCGGTCTTATCTGCATGCATAATATAACCCTAAATGCTAGTCCGTAGGGGGATTTCCCACCACAACAATCACCACACCTGGAAAGATACCAAACTGAGGTATGGAGTTTGATGCAAAATTTTTCATCATTTAACATAAATTCCATTACTAGATTGAATAACCCAGAGGATGATTTATTGTCCAATGTCTCTTCTAAACTATTGCTCGTTGAAGGTCTTTCACCTCTTGCATTTTCAATTGAATTGTTGTTCAAGTCATCGATCTCAGATAACATCACAAACTGGAGAATGTTCGATGATGACCAACAGATCATCAACTTCCTGCATATGGAAGACACCTTCCAAGGTGCAGTCGTCGATGAAGGCACTCACGATGAAAACCTCCAAAACTTCACAGTAATATCATATCCTAGATCTCTTGAATTGACATTTGATCTGGTAAACTCTATCCCCAGATCTATTGTAAGACTAGAGAAATTATATGGCTTGCATGATAAATTTAGAGGTTTAGTTAATTGTAAAACGAACAATTCTTCTTTGATTTATGATATGGTTAATTTAGGAACAAAGGACAATCCTCAAAATATTAATCTAGGAACATGATGCTCCGAGAAAGAATGATCTGCTTTTATAAAATTGTTTAAATAATTTAAAGACATTTTTTCTTGGACGTATGATGATTTGAAAACATTCAACCCTAATATCATACAATGTATCATCCCCATGAAACCCTAGACTCAACCTTTTCAACATAAATTAAGGAAGATGCACACTAAATTAGAACCCACTGTTAAAAAAGAACTGAATAAATTGCTAACTTGAAAGATAATTTTCCCAGTAAGACACATGGAATGGGTGTCTAATCTAGTCCCTGTAAGGAAGAAAAGTGGTGAAATTTGACTTTGTGTCGATTTTCAGAACCTGAACCGAGCATTCGATAAAGATAGCTACCCTGTTCCTCCAATGGAACAAATTTTATAGCAGGTATCTGGTTCCAAAAGACTATCTTTTCTAGATGGATTTTCGGGATACAACTAGGTCCTCATGTCTCCCTCAGATCAGCTTAAAACCACTTTTCGCACCCCATGTGGCACTTATGCCCACAGGAAAATGTTGTTTGGACTGATAAACGTCAGTGCCACTTTTTAGAGAGCAATGGACATTACTTTATGTGGCCTCATAAACCAATCAATCATGGTCTATCTTGACGATGTCACCATATTCTCTAAAAACAAGAAAGATCACTTGTCTCACCTCACGACTGTTATGGAACGATTTCAAAAGTTCGGTATATCTCTCAACCCTAAGAAATAATTCTTTGCAGTAGAGAAAGGTAAATTTCTTGGTTTGTAGTGTCTAAGGATGGAATGATTATTGACCCTGAAAGAACCCAAACTATTGCCAAACTCTCCCCTCCCTCTTCCAAAAAAGCCATGCAGTCCTTTTTGGGAAAGATTAATTTCTTCAGAAGGTTTGTCCCAAGTTTCTCAGAAATGGTAAGACCATTACATAATTTAATTAAAAGGAATGTTATGTACTATTGGGGCCCACAAGAAATTCAAGCTTTTGACTCCATTATAAAAGCAATAGTAGAAGCTCCTTCCTTGATGAGTCTCAATTTTTCTCAGGATTTCACTCTTTACACCTTTGCTTCTGACCGATCTCATGCTCATGTGTTAACATAGAAAAACGTTGAAAGAAATGAGATACCCATTGCCTTCATGAGCTTAGATTTCAAAGGAGAAGAGATTAATTACCTAGTAGTACATCAACATGCATATGTTGTTTTTAAAGCAGTAAAACACTTCTGGTCATACCTGCTAAAATCCAGAACCAAGGTTATCGTTCCTTAACTAGCTGTAAGAAACCTATTAGTACAAAAAGAACTAGGTGAAAAAAAGGAAATTTGGATGATGTCATTACAAGAATATGATATCAAAATAACCCCTTCACAAATTGTTAAAGGTCAAGGCCTATGTAAACTAGTGGTTGATTCAGTTGAAGGGCAAGAAAGTCAAATTAACACCTTAACTGTAAATCAACACAACGAAAAAAAAATTAGTTGTGCACAAGTTGTTGTCAATTCTTGGTATGAAAATATTAAATTTTATTTGACGCATGGATCCACTCCTCGCTATCTTGATCCTAAAAATAGAAGAGCACTAAGGTTAAAAACAACATATTTCCAGTTAATAAATGATGTTTTATTTCGAAAGAATTTTGATGGTGTTCTTATACGTTATTTAGAAAAGGAAGAATCAGAGAAAGTATTATCTGAACTTCATGCAGGTGAAGCCGATGATCACTTCGGCGGAGATACTACTGCTCACAAAGTTCTAAGAGTTGGGTACTATTGGCCCACTTTATTTAAAGACTCCCATACACTGTGTCGTAAATGCATAATCTGCCAAAAGGTTGCAGGACGGGTGAAAAAGGAAACATTCCCTTTGCAGCCTGTCACTGTAGATTCCCCTTTTTAGCAATGGGGCCATGACATCATAGGACCAATCAACCCTTCTTCTTCGTAGCAACACAAGTATATTCTTAAAAAAATGAATTATTTCACTAGATGGTCTGAGGCTGTACATTTGAAAGTAGTGAATACAAATCAAGTAGTATCTTTCCTAAACTCTCAGATCATCGCTCGATTCGACGTTCTCGAATGTCTATCTTTTGACAATGCCTCTTACTTTTCATCCCTTGATATGAACGTCTTTGCCTTGGAAAAAGGGATTAAATTGAAATATTCTTCCAGTTACTACCCTCAAGGATATGGTTTAGCAAAATCAACAAACAAAAATTTAATCAAGATCATTAAGAGGATAGTTTCAAAAAATCATAAGAACTGGCACAATGCACTATATAATGCACTATGGGCTGATACTGTGACACCAAAAGCCTCTGTTGATAATTCCCCTTTATTTCTCACCTATGGAAGAGAAGAAATTCTCCCTCCACAGGTTTTACTTCCTTCTTTTCAATTATCGCGGAAATTGAAAGAAGAGGAATTCCCTCCCTTACAAAATCGAATTAATGCCTTGCTAAAATTGGAGGAAGTAAGGGCACAAGAAAAGAAGAAATTGGATCAGCATCAAAAAGTTGTGAAAAGATGGTTTGATTCAAATTATTCTTTAGATAGGAATTTCGATGTTGAAGACTTGGTTCTCAAGTGGGACAAATCTCATGAGGGAAAGGGGGAACATACCAAGTTCTAGAATCTGTGGTTGGGACCATTTGTAATTTCTGGAAAGTTAGGTCCCAGCTCTTTCCATCTACACAATCTGGAGGGACAACCAGACACTTTCCCAGTGAATGGCCAAGCTCTCAAAAGATATTTCACCTGATGATTCCAGATCTACCCCTATGTACATATATTTTGTTTAATTGTCTTTTCTATTTTTTTATTTTGGTTCTTTTCATTTTTCTTGTTTTTTATTTGTTTCTGAATAAATTATGGCCGAGTCACCATTTCGTTTATGGAAGGAAAATCAGAAATCTTATCCAAAAGAAGCATTCGATGATGTTTCAAAGCACCAGTGCTATAAATGCTAAAAATCAGATCAACAAAAGTAAATTTATGTTCGAAATAACATTCCTGGTTTCTTTTAAATTACGAGGAGACATGATTATCATTAATAAAAATCTTAACATTCTCCCTGTTTTTAAGGAAAACCACTCAATTATACCTTCTCGTCCTCGATATGGTTTATTAACATAAATATAAATGTTCAGATCATGATGAAGGTCGTCAAACGAGAAAATGAATTATATGAGATCAAATTATGTTTCCAAGATCTGAAATTTTTAGCATCACCCCTCTCTCTTGAATATCTTAAAGCTTTTGTGAAATTGTAAAGAAATTCCAGAGAGTTGAAAGAACTGCAAGGTGTGGGAAGTGTTCGTAAACCTGCTGAGACATTGAAAAGGTCTGCTAACAGTGGGTAAATGCATGCATGATGCCAAGGAAACTTCGTCGGGGTAATGAACATGCTTGTTGCCAGTGAAGCAATGTCAAGTTTAAGAAGATTATCAGGTATGTATTTTGGAATTGATAAAAAATAAAGATGTTATGTATCATGATGGATGACTCTTGGACAGGATAGAGGTGTTAGAGTGGGTTAAATGACATCCCTTCCAAGGCTATGGACGCCTGCTGGAAGCAGTGGCCTTGTCAACAATATCAGAGTTGGTTTCCTGAATATTGTTTCACTCGTAATCAAAACTTGATACTAGATTTCTTTTTGACAGAAACATATCTGATGCTAGACTATATTATTTTCTGAGTTTTGATCGAAATAATTGACTTGTGTTCAACTGTTTCTTAATTTTTCTTTCTTTCTGATTCAACCTAACATGAATTTTCTGGTGATGCAGAGATAACTGCTTCATCCAGTACGTCGCCATTGTTGGCAACCACACATGATTTTGATGTTTAAACATGATCGAAAGAAATTGCATTTTTCTGTAGCAGCCATCACCTCAATTTTGTAAACATTTTGAGAGTTTTGAGGTGACTACTTGATTAAAATCTATCCTTATTTCTTATTGTTTGCATTTTTGTTTTTGTTTTATGTTTAATTCATGACTGTAAGAAGAGAGTTAAACATAAATCTTAGCCTTGTGTTATAATTCTGTGCGTCTTAGAAACATTTTTTAAAGGTCACCCTTATTTAATCAAAATCCAAATCTAATGGTTGAGTGACCTATTTTCGATTTTTTAGTTTTAATATGGTTTTTACATGGTTTTTTTTCGATTTGTGAAGAGGCCTTGATATTTTTGATAGTCCTCTCATGAATTCAATGGTCATACCAATAGTCATACAAGTGAATACACACTTGTTGTACTCACGTCCTCACCTCACCTTGTTGGATTAACACACTAATGAGCCATTCATTGCATGCATAGGGTTTCAATACTCTGTATTTTTGGCTCTCATCACAAGGGATGGTAAGGACTACAATCAAACCCCTGGTTCTCACTCCCACCATCTGAGTTATGATAACACACGGGCTATGTTATTTTTGTTTCCCCACTCGGACTTGTTCCTGTTTCTCCCACAATTCGAATCTAAAACTATCCAAAGTAATTCATCTTGCATTCTGGTTACATTTTCCATGGCGCTTGTCATTCGCTTGGAGCCGAATGGATGCCAGGATTTACTTTCTCACACCGATGCGATTGAGGACCTAAAAATCCATGGCTGGGATGTTTTCCTTAATAAATTTGAGGGTTATAATCTTCAGGTGGAAAAATATTTCACACAAACCTTCGATGGTTGCAGAGATAAAATTGGGGACACATAGTTAGAATTGATTGAGGAGTTTATGAGAAAAGAAACAGGGCTTCCATCAAAGGGTGAAAAGAGGTTCAAAAACACCTGAATTGAAGGAGTCTTGTGGAGTCTATTTATGACATCCTGAAAGATCAACTGTTGTGTAAAAGGTATTCCTATCTCCCCGGTAAAACCCAAATGGTATAGTTTGTTGTTAATTCTCAAGAAATTTGTGACATGCGAAGGTCAATATGGACCGGTCTTCCTCTACCATATCCGTCTACTCATGATTTTCATTGGTTTTGATTTAGATATTTCATTTTTCTTATTGAGAAGTATTTATAATATTTCCAAATGATATAAATGACAAGGTTTCGATTCAAGCATATTCCATCACAGATTGGTTAAGATATTGTTGATGTATCACCTGTCGACCGTAGGTGACTGTTGAGAGAATTTTTTGATGAGGAATGGTTTTTCCGAGACTGATCCTACAACAAACCCTAACTTAAACAATCCACTAAATGAAGACAAGTTTGGTATTTCAATCAATGGACCAGAGTTTACCAGCAGAAACCCTCTAGATGAAGGGACATTGAGTAAGTCTTCACCCACAGGATTTCTTGAGCAAGATACTGTTGAATTGAAGGAAATTGACCCTGTTGTGCATGAGATTGATGTTATACTGAACATTATTATTAAGTCAAGTGTCGAGAAACCTTGCAAAGGAAAAGAACAACAATGCACAGACTTAGGGTTCAAGAACAAGAAGGAAGGTAGCCTAATTTCAAGGAAACTAAGGAAACAAAACGATACTCATTTGAGCTCGATTGGTATTATTGATATCGATGATGGTTTGGATCCTGAGATAAAACATTTTCTAGTTCTGGAAGATCCAGAATTTCAGGGTTCCGGGAAGAAAGTTATCGTTCCTACTGAACCTTATGATTTCGTGACAAATTTTTCGCCATGCCTTAAAGGTAAAAAAGGGTTCTCCGGTATTATGCATGATCAGAAGAAAACATCAGGTAAGACTGATACATCCCTTCTTGAATGTGAACTTCATTGAACTACCATCTTTAGTGTACAATGTGATGTTTGTTTCCATTGTGTTGAGAGGTATTACACCAACATTCCTCTCCTACAGTCTCAAATTAAAACTCTTACCACCCAGAATGATTTGTTGTGGAAATAAAACCTTGATATCAAGGCGCACGCAGAGAGGAAAGATAAACAGATCAAGAGATTAGGAAACATAGTCGTCAAGAATGCGACCAGTGTCAAGGCAATAATAAATTCTGAACTACCTGACCACTATTTTTGTATTATTACTTAATTTTGTGAACTCCGACTCTATCATGTGAGATATGAGTATGTGATCTTGGTTTACTTTAAAATATTGTTCACTTTGTTAGTGAAGGACATCTTTTTCCTCGAAAAGATTATGGACAAGTAATTCTCAGAACTATATGGACAAGTGGTTCACATTTTGGCTTTAGACCAGTGTGATATTGTTCCATTTATGTTTTTCCTTTCATATTATGAGATATCAATATGTTATTTAGCTTTAGTTTGATTAGCATGCGATGTTTCATCTTATTCAGTGCTTCAAAATTTTGTCTATAACTTGTTGTTCCATATATTATATATGTGATCAGTATTTCAACTTCAATGTCATGACTTATGCTTGATGTTTAGCTAATGTATCCAATGAATGTTTCAAATTGAAATTTATTTTATTGTAATTATTCATAATCACAAGGTCACTGGATCTACATTTTTAATACTCTGTTCCTATATCCTAGCTGGCAATAAACACCTTGAGTTTATTCGGGAGACATTAGTACAATCCCGTCATAGATTTCTCTCACAGGCAAGATAGATGGAGGTTTGGATCGCACAGAGACATAGACATAGTATGAAACTAATCCTAGGTTAGCTTTATTCACAATTTAATTTATGTTATTAGTGTATTTATCAGTGAAACAAGACAGTTTAAATTGGCTATGACCATTACTATATCCTTGTTTCAAATTATGTTTTTATTAATATCTTTTTAAAGGCTTAGATCTTATATTATAAAACAAAAAATGTAAAAATATGTGCTTTCTTTATCTACTTTCAAAAACAATTACCAGATATTGATTTCGCAAGGCATTCACCATAAACTTGTAGTTTGTAAATACTTTGTTTATAATCACATATTTATATTTCTGGAAACACTTGTAAATAATTAGATTAAAGTTCATAGTATTATAGTTTTAGCTTTAGAATAGTTTATTTATTTTCTTTGTTTTAGGACCCTAGTTGGCTAACGGAGCCACTAAACCCATCAGAATAGATTACACCAAACAACTTCGGTTATTTGGACAACCTCGGTCCAAATCTATTTTCCCATTTGATGGTGTGTCACTTATGCCCATAAACAAGTGCCTCATCCAATGCTATGCCTTATTCAGTGTGTCATAAATTGAATTCTAAACCTGAAAAGAATTAAATACAAATTGTACAATTGGATAGGTCAACAGTCAAGGTTATTTGGGAGATTAATAATGTCTTAATAAGATTTTCCTCTAACCCAAAAGTACCCCAACTCTTTGATATTATTGTAGTGTTCCCAAATCATATGGCCTAGTCTACAGTAGAGTCTGGTCAAAAAAATTGAATTGATATTTTTATATTGATTGGTCACATCTATGGTTACCTGATAATGGAAATAAAAACAAGATCAAAGTAGATAAGGAAATATATATGAAACATACTATCACCAATATGAATGACCCTAATGAGCTAATGGTGTTCAGTCAATCAATTATGGTGAATTATAGGTTAGACACCTTCTTTAGATATTTTACTGTTGAATTATTTCCACGTGTGGAATCACACATGATATCTGAGATCCTTCACTGCACTTAGATTGTTTTGCTGGACCACAATACAATAGGTAGGAAATATTCTAAATCATATGTACATAGTAATATAATCATTAAGACTAACTCATATATACATACTAATCCAAGTGAAAAGACTAACTTAAATGTAGGAACTAATTCCAATGTAAATTATGATATTTGGACTTTATTCTCTGATGGATCCAAGTCTAATGAGGGTGTAAGTGTTGGTTTCATTCTTAAGGAACCCAAGGGTAAGAAAACATTTATAGCTTGTATACTTGAATTTGAATGAAAACATAATATTGTTGAATATGAAGCCTTGATTCAGAGGTTAATAAAGGCAGTTGACATGAAGGTCAAACCGTTAAAATTTTTTAGTGACTCTAAAATTGTCATCAGACATGTGCATAAAACTATACATTGCATTTATGGTCATCTTAAACACTACTAGTAAGAGGTATGGGATTTAATGAAAAACTTTGATGCTTTTAATATTAGTCATATTTCTCATTCTTGGAGTCATGATGAAAATATTTTAGCTAATGTTGCTTCCAAGCTAATTCCATCAGAAGGATTAATGCTTGCCACTTTTCTGTGGAATTGTTATAAATGATCTCGATACCTAACAATGTAACCAACTGGAGGTTTTTTAAATATTATGATTAGATCATCAATTTCCTAACTACAAAATACACTTTCAAATATTTGACCTTTAATGAACACCATCATGGCCAAGAATTAAATTGTCAAACATAATATTATGCAAATCAAACAGCTAGGGATGAAAGAACGCCAATGAATGTTATTCCCAAGCCTGTGGTGAGGCTAGAAAATATCTTTGATCTGTAGTATAACTTCAAGAAATTAACCAACTAGAAGACCACTATTTCATCCATGCAGTATGAGGCGATTAACCTGTGAACATCTAATAACCCTTAGACTCTCAATATTGGAATTAATTGGTCTCTTGTAGAGAAACATGACTTTATTAGATTATTCATAGAATACAAGGAAATGTTTTCCTAGACATATTGATGGGTGCCTAAATTGGCACACTTTCAACACCCATCTAGTATCTTTTTCCTTACCATTTTCCACTAATCATTCCCTTTTTTATACCTTCGTTATCCAATTTTGTCTCACTTTTCACCAATGTATGAATTTTTCCCTATATGCCATTTTTATGCTATTCTTACATATTTCTTAAGGAACCTATTACATTCATGCACTAACGCTGCTATGCAGGATAAATTATAGTAGTTGTCTTATGGTAGTTGCAGCTCCTTATAATAGATGCAACTCCTTACAATGGCTACAATTCCTCTTCGTTGTTGTGACTGTAAGAACAACACAATTGTTGCAACTCCAAGAATGATATCATTGTTCCAACTCCAAGTATGATATCATTGGTGCAACTATGAGTATAATGTCCACCAACACAACAGTAAATATTACAGTTGAAAGTCGGGGAACGTTCCTCACATAGGATGGTGACAAGAGGAAAGTGGAAAACCAAAAGAGAAATTTGTTTTCTTACCAACTGTCGCTCAATTGATCCAAGTCAGCACATTCCTAATCTTACTAAAATTCAGAAATACTAATATAAATGGACAAACAACATGATTCTCATGGATTTTCATCCATCCTTTTCTGTTATTTTAGACATTAGTTGTATTGTATAAGAAACCTCACTTCCCTATATATTGGGGGAGAATTGTTATGGAGATAACATTCGACTGTTATCATACATTTCATAATTTTGGAATATAATTATTTTTCTTCTCATGTTCATATGATGGCGTGTTGAATACTTGTGTTATTTTTATTTCATAGCCCAGTTTCTTGTCTAAGGGGGTAGGAGCCCCTCCTTAGTTAGGTACTTCTTGTAAAATTAGGAATATGATTTATCATTTCAATTTTGTTCATTTAATTATATAGTTGTTCCGTTTCTTAATTTTCTGCAATTCAAGATTTCATAGAATAGTTAATTACAATTCAGGTGTGATTAATGTTTATTTCCCTTACATCGTGAGTCCTGAAATATTAATCTGCAACTCAGTGTTGATTTTATTTCTGTAAGTTTATAATAAAAAATGTTTCCATCACTCCCATCACTACAACTCATATTGTTGTAGCTTTGTTTTTGCAACTATCATTGCTGCAACTCCCATCACTATAAATTTTGTGTTGTAGCTCCATAGATGCAACTTACATTGTTGCAACTCTCCTTGTAGATTTACTATATTTTTTTTATGTTAGATTTATGAAAATTTTATTCCTCAATAGCTTAGGATTGATATTAATGGTTTTGTAAATTAACATTGGAAGTATGATCGCGTAACTATTATAGAAAAATGGTATCATCATTTTACTTAAGTAAGTAACCATTATATGTTAGCATTAATTTAATTTCCGTAAGTATGATTTCCTTTAAGCAAGTGTGATTTACCTTCTAAAAGGTGTGGTTTACTTTCTGCAAGTGTGATTTACTTTCTGTAACATGTGATTTACTTTCCTCAAGACATATTTGTTTTTTGCAAGTGTGATTTCCTTTTCTTGCAAACATGATGTTTATTTTCTTTCAATTTTAGAAGTAGGATAACTTGGTGACTTAATTAAGTATCTTGAAATATTGACTTGTGACATTCAAAACACTAGAACTCCTTAGCAGGTACAACACTAGACTTGCATATACAGTGCATGACAGTTTGTAAGTAATATGTGACCTCAGTTTGATAATTGAATGCATAAATATTTAGTTTCTTACTAAGTTAATAAGGAATTAATTGAAGGGTCGGTCATTTTTTATGTTGTTATTAGGGAACTATAAAAAAGAGTAGTTGTTGTTTCAATATTTGTGTGGATTTTCATTTCAGTAGATTGAGTGATATGATTTATTTTCAACAATTAATAGAATTATTTTCTAACATTTTCTATGCAGAGAGTTAGAGATCAGCAAGGTAGATTTATTAGTTCATCCAAAATGCCCCAAAAAACTAATAGTGTAGGTCAATATCAAGATGAAAAGGATCATAATCAGCCAAACTACCTATCACCTACAATGAGTTTTCTTGTCAGAAAGAAGCTCGAGACCTCCCCTAAATAATCTGAGACTGTAAAAGGATCTATGCACACAGAGATTTCACCTTTTGAAGGATTGATCAATGAACAATATCACTTCATGGGTTTCATATTTCCTGAAGTACCCATAGAGACAAAATATAGCTCGTGAAGAGAAATGACACACGAAATTGTCAAGGAAGAAACCTTTGTTTTCATATTTCCAATTAGAGGATCAAATGAAGAGACTAAAATGAATAACATCCTTCATTCATCCTTGCCAAAAAATTTCATGGATTATCCAAAACATATCTTGACACTTTCCTCTTCAATTTCGATGTACTTTTCATAAGCTATGACTATGTGTTGAATTCCCAAAAATTGAAACTTTTCCCTACCACTCTCAAGGATGTTACACTACATCGGTTCATGGATCTTGGTAGGGATAGAATCCATACATGGGACCATATGATGAAGAAATTCTAGAAAAATACCAAGACTACTATAAAGATAAGGAAATAAGGGAGGAATTCTTTAGTATGGTGTATCATGAAGATGAGATCCTTGAAGATTACGTTTAACAGTTAAACTACAACTTGTAGATGGAAAGGCAAGGAGATTTCGCTCTTGAAACATGATGTATATTATTTCTAAGAGGAATCTGAGATCATTTCATAGAAATTATCAAGATGATGGGTGGAGGATATTACTCTCAATTGGAATATGCTACTATCTTAGAACGTTTTCATAAATATCCTAGAAGCACATAAAACAAAAGCAGAGGACCAATGGATATACTGGAAAGAACTGGAAAAATAGTAGGTGGAGTTACGAGGGTAGAAAATGGGAACATGTTAGAATATTTCAATACCAACATACTTATTTCCTTGATATACTAGGTAGATTCATTTCAAATGAGGAAGAAGAAGGAAGAGACAGAGTGAGATTTAGATATATTTTTCCCAAAGTGCAGGATGAAGAACCCATGGAAAGAATGTTTGTTGGATCAAATAAAGCTTTTTGGAATATGTAGTGAGGACCATGCTACTCACACCTACCCATCCCTACCTGGACTAAAGGCTATCTATTAGAAATTTGGTGAACCAGACCAGTTAT
>ML783490.1:284694-300637 GCA_009831015.1 Picea engelmannii | reverse complement strand
GAAGTGCAGAAAAGAGACCACGATGGCGGTGGAAGGCACCTGAAAAGGTGGCGTTAACTTCCACTAAGAATTAAATACCGTATTTGGACTCCATTGGCCTGGAGAACCAAAAGCGGCTCGTTGGCCCTGAAAATTAATGGCTCGCATACTGGTAGGCAGATGGCTTGATGAGGGATGGGATGGTGAACTGCCCATCCATAGAGCCGTCAGGCCTAATCAGTGCGAGGGAAATTGCGCCACACACAACCTTGCGAGAGGATAAAGCGTATGGCAGAGGCGATTGAAAGGGGAGACATGAGGGGACCGCTGGTATTTTCACACAGAGTGAGTTATAGCATAGAGGAAGCATTGCAACCTTCGCTCCTGGTCACTGGCAGACAGAGAGACGCAGTCTCAGAGCATCGTGGTCTCAGCTCGGGGATGGCTAGTGGTAAATCCGTTTGGAGTTGCTACGCCTACGGTTGGGTGGAAACGAGCACCCCTCTCAGTAGTCACACCCTCTTCTGGTGTTATATATGATAAGTGTTTCATATGTATTGCATCTTGAAATTCATAGACTGGTATATGTATATATATGCTCATAGAACTGTGAAATTGCGAATGATTTCAGTGTTAGAATGTCGATGTCGTGTTTGATGAGAATGAATAGATATATGCTTATAATAGAAGAAACCATGCATGATTTATGTTGATAAATGGATTTGATTATGCATGAGTTGAACCGAGTCAGACTTCCAGTCCATCCTCGGGAGTTGGTTTCCCTTAGTCTGTTTCCAGGAATTCCCTGGATTAGATCTATTCACAGAGATTTACTTCTTAGAAAGGATCACCAAGAACACAGAAAATAACATGACTTGAACGTGCAAGTCTTAATAACCCTGTATGAAGAGGAATGACCCTCTTAAGGTTCCGAGGTAGCAATGTAGGGATATGTGACAAATCGACGACTGAGATTTCGTCGGGTGACCCATAGCCATTCACGATCGTTAGATTGACGGAAGCAACGAGGGCATTACATATCTTGCCTCTTTTTCCCTCCATCCTCGTAAGCAACAAGGAAATCGAGATCGTAGATCCCAAGACCCAGGAGAACATTTAGACCATGGATCTCTCCACATCCACGAAGTAGTGGAAGAGTGTGCGTGGTGGGATAGATCAGAATCCGTCAGATCTTGAACAGATACTCGTCAGCCGTCAGATAGGGTTAAGATGCCCGGAGCTTAGTCTCTGGAGTGTGCATAGAAGAACAGATCTGGGCTGTCAGATCTGGGAAGTTTACTCAACATCCGTCAGATTTGGTAGGAGTTACACCGGGGTTAAGCCCTAGGGAACAGAGGAGAGTCCCTAAAAATTCATCGGGATATTGAAGCTATCGAGAATTCCGGAAGTGAAGAAATCTTGCCGCTTGGAATCGCGATCCACGATATCCCAGAAATATCAGATCCATCCATTAGTGAGACACATGTCAAGGGATTCTGAGGAGTTGGAAATCGAGGAATCGAAATTTCTAAGGTCGAAGGAAACAGGACATCAAAAGTCTTGAAATCCCGACAAGGATCTGGACCGTCTGTTGGCAGAGGACACGTGGCAGAGATCAAGCTCCATTGGCGTTTGGCGCATCGGGAAATTGATATTTCCAGGGACAAGAGAACGGGGAAGTCCCAGGTGAAAACCCCGACATAACCCAAGCCGTATGTTCATAGGGACAGGTGTTAGAAATTCGGAGAGAGTCGTGATATTGGCCATCAACATATCGGAGGTCCTGAGGTCGAGGGATTTGGGATGCTATAATTCATGAACCCTGAGAGCTCATCTTGACCATCCATCCATTTAGAACGCGTGTCAGAGAGATGGAGCCATCAGGATATCGACATTCGAGAAATCGAGATTTCTGAGATCGAAATAATCGGGACATCGAAAGTCTCAAAATCTCGGAGGAATCGAGACCATCTGCTCGAGGATACACGTGGAAGAGATCAGAGCCATTGAGGAAGGCCCGACAAGGAAGCCGTCTATCGGTGTTTGGGTCATCAGGAAATCGGGGATCCCGGTGACAAGAGGTTTGTGCACATTGAAAATGCGAAACGCGATACCCCGATCAGTGGGAGACAGTTGTCAGCGTATCCGGGGTAGTGGAATCCCCCTTGAGTGGGAACCAGCTGTCGGCACCACGGATAAGGAGATCAGGAGCCGTTGATCTCAGTGACTGCTCACTGTCGTTGATTTTGGTTATGGAGGAAGGGCTTCCTGGTGACGTCAAATCGAGAATCTGTGCATCGGGAAATCGGGGATTCCATTGACAAGAGGTTTGGTGCATTTCGACACGCAAAACCCCGAACTCTGATAAGAGATAAGACTGTGGTCACAAGTTAACGGTCATATGGTTCGAGGCCCATAGTCAGGAGGGCTAATGCAAAAAGGGCGCGTCGGGAATCGGGGAATCACGGATCCAAGGTGCATATGCACTTCGATATTAGAAAGCCTGAAACCCCGACGAAAGGAAAATCCATAAGGCTGAGGTCTTGGGTACACGGTCATGTGGACTAGGAGCCTAGTCAGGGAGGAGCTAAGGCCAAAAAGGAGTTCATCGGCCATCGGGAATTACAGAGTACAAGAACATTTGACTACAGGAAGGATGAAACCCCGATAACCTGAAATTGGGATCAGGGAAGACTACGGTGTAGGTGGAGGTAGCAGTATAGGTGAATGAAAGACCCGTCGACCGGGTTTGGCATTTTCCAGCTACAAGCTTCGGGGATTCTCATTGTTGAGAACTAAACGAAAAATTTTGATTTGGGTAGTGGGTATGTTACAAAGTGGTATCAGAGCATGGTTACAATACTTGGCCTGCTTGGGCTCAGGCACGAGTCGTGCTAGGGGATCATGTTATCTGCGTTTCTCTTTAAGGAGAGGGACTGCAGAATGAAACTATAATTTGGAAATTTCTTTAACCCCTCTGTTAAAATGGTAACTACTTTCAAAGGATTAGGGGTGCACTGATCATTATTATTGATAAGATCTGAGTGCAAATAACGGAGGTGGAATAAATTGTGCTATGAAGCTGCACGAGCCAGACAAAGGACATGAACTGAGTTGTTATGTTTTAAGTATAACGATGACCACCTACTAAAATAGGTAGAGTCTCTTGCGATTAAGATGGTTGGTTACATAAGGGTTAAGACCCAAATGAAGAAACCCTTAATGAATTGGGAAATCTGGTAAGGACTGGTAGGATCCTTAGAAAGTTATGATTTTGGCATTTTTAAGAGACTAAACCCTAAGCGTACAATTCCTCATGATTGAGAGGATTAGTGAAAATCCATAGGTTCAGATTTACCTGACCTATAATGGTTAGAATCGACCATGAGGATAACCTGTTTAAGGAGTCCTTTGGGACTATTTTTGATTCCCAAGAGTGACCCTTGTTGGTCATTTTCATAAAAGAGAGGGTAACACCTGTATGAGTTGGACTATGAGACTAGTCCGTTAGGAAACCTAATAAGCTCAGGAGGAATAGTATCCATTAGATTGGAATCAACGGGAGCCATTGATCTAGAGCTTCGAGGTTTCGTCTATAGGGGAAATGGAAGCGTAGACTCCCAAAAGTCACACCAGGTAAATCATTGATTTAATCAGGATCGTTGATTGTCGGGGAGATCTGGACCGTGGAATCCAGATTGTCGGGTCATCATAGAATAGAAGTTGAGAAAATGATAGAGCGTTGGCCATAGATTCGCTGAAAAATGGGATCCTAATGCGTGTCTGAGAATGAATCCCAGGTTCTGAGCGAAGGTTCATGTGGATGAAAGAGCCGAGAAAACCCTAGCCTCGGTATTTCGGGTTTTCGGATTTCAGGAATCCAGGAAACAAAGTTCCTTGCAACGAAAATTCCGGAATCGTGAAATGCGAAGCGCCTTTTAGTTCGGATCGCGGGCAGCGCTGGTGGTCGTGTGAGGAGAAGGCATGAGATAATATGATGAATAGTGCATGATTCAATGCACCGAGGAACTTCATATTAAGAAGCCTGATGATCATGCCAGTAAGGTATGAATGGTATATTGAACATGAAAGTAATGCACATGTATGATGTAAGAGTATAAATATACTAAAGGCCCAACATGATGGCCTTGATGAGTGAAACATGAGGCAAGACTTACACCTTCCAAAATTGAATGAATACCATGGATGCATGGTTGACTCCGTTCTGGAGAGTCATGAAGGATCTGTCTTGAAGGACAACTTAAAGGGAATGTACTCCATATCATCGGGAAATATCCAGTACAATTAAATGAAAGAGTAAATGAGCAAGGATGCTCTGTTGTCATGATAAGAGGCAAATGGTTATGCCTTTGCAGATCACAATGAGAAGGACTGTGAATAAATCCTGAGATGACTAATTTTAAAAATGGAAATGTATGTAGGCTATGAAATATAACTATGATAGCTACATGAAGGCCTAGGATTATGAAAGTGGTTAAGTACATCATAGATGTAAGTTAACAAAGATGCATGTTATATTCCTTAAGGGAATATTTGGTAGACCACTAAAAAGCTAACTCAAGGTTGAGGCCATCACAGGTGGTGATGGATCTGCAACAAAGAAGTTGCATGCTGAAGGAGTTCCTGGTGAAGGAACTATATAAGGTCTCTATCAGAGGAACATAGTTACAACCCTGATAATTGTTGAATGATTGGACAATGGGCTGCAAGACCTATCCATGTATAAGAATCATGTAAGTGATAGAAGACTAATAACCGAATAGTGACCATTCTGATAACCTAATGGAAGTGTGTAGGATGCACACGTTCTTGACCCATTATGAACAACGAGTTGCTACTAAAGCATGTTGAAGTATCCTAAGAGTTAGGATGGGCCTAAACCAGGGCTGCTCAGAAAAAAAAGAGCAGTTGTGGAAACTAGTTTGGTTGGTAAGAGGGCAGTAAACCCCTGAGTATGATTAATTGAATAAATGAGTATGTCTAATTGATACAGCTGGGTTGAAGCTGTGATTAAAGAAATACAGTGAGGCCTTAGAAATAACTTAACTGGGCTGAAAATCCCCAGGCGATGTTGAAAGAATTGAAAGAAGGGGAGAGCCCTCCATTCTTTCTTTGACTGTGCATCGCATTTTTAGGTGATGATAAAGCCAGTACCTTGATGAACGAAAATGCTTTGACACCATAATAATGATGGTGGTAATGCGGTGAAAAAAAAAAAAATGATGATTGAGAACTGTTGTGTCACACTCATGAAAAAACATTAAGGATAATGTGATGAAGTGCATATTGATATGCTAGACATGCCTGAAAATGTTTTATTAATTAAACGCTATGAGATTTTCATTTCAATTCCATGACGATTAATATTCCTATGGTGTATGTCATGTGTAGAAAGGAATAATATTGGAATGGTTGAGGAAGAAAGTTGCCAATAATGAACAACCTCAAGCAAAGGGTGGCCATGGAAGGGTTGCAGTCAAAAGGTTGTTGAAGGGACTGTGGAAATCCCGCTAAAGTACTACTAATAAGTTAGAGGACAGAGAAAGGGTGAAAGTAGCCAAGAATAGGTATAAAGGTATTAGTGCTCGTGTGGCAGTGGGTATGAAGGGATTTGGTAAGAACCCCTTCCGAAATTGTTATTATTGCATGCTATACCTTAAAATTGAAAAGGACAGTTGTATGCCTTGGATACCCGAGTAGGGTATGATTAAGGGAGGATGACCTGAATAATGGAGGCATGAACCTCTAGTAGTAAACACTAGTTGTAACCCTCAGAAAAATTCATGAACTGATATGTCATGAACACGTGGACCAATCAAGGAACGATTGGAAATAAAAGTGCTCATGGATAGCACATTGCTTGGAATTACTTCCAGGAAATGCATATTTGCATAAAAGACAAACAATGGATTTCTCATTGAGGAAGGAGGACCTTCCAACATTTTCACTCATGTGGTAAAGGTGTTAGAGAAAAGAATCAAATTTGGGTGGCCATGAGTGTTGGCACCCTGGTTATTAATGAAGGCATAATGCGCGGGTGCATTCATGCGAAACTTTTAAGTTTAATATGTACTAATTTGGGGGTCTTGATCGACCTATGACAGAAAGCATAGATTCTGTTGAAAGAATGGATGAAAGTGAGTAAACCATACGAGAGGATCGGTTAAATCCCAACACCCCATGACCAAGAACCGGTACTAAAGTATGACAAACTTGAAATCCATGCAAGAATGTATTGGGTATGAATGTGGCCAAGGATAGTGGCACAGTTGTTAAAACCCTTTAAAATGGTGAATTACGTTTGAATATATATATATATATATATATATATATATATACACACATGTACATAGAGAATATAACAATTTGTTTGGCTGATGGAGGAATGAATTGCAGGAAACAAAGGGTCATGGATATGGCAGTAAGGTAAGCCCATAGGAAAGACCGATTACCTTTTGGGCCAAACTGCAAGAATGGTATTTCCTTTTGAGGAAGTAATTTAATCATTTAAGTGTGCACAATTCTAATATTGTTATGACGATGTGGAAAAGGTACAACAAAATGTATACACATGGAAAAGCTAACAAGTTGTTTGGTCGATTGAAGTTGAAAGTGAAGGAAGCAAAGGGGTCTTGGATATGGCAACATTGTAAGCCCATAATGAAGACCGATTGCCTGCTGAGCCAAACCATTATGGGGAGGAAAGTCCCATAATTATGAATTTGGTTCCTGTGCGGAAAAAATATGAAAACAAATCGTGAGAATGGACAAATCTGTGGGTGATAGGTTTGCAATAAAATCTTGAAAGCCAGAATTGATAATGATGTCTCTTGAATTTTGTATACCTATGATACAGGTGAGAAGAAAAGACATGTTCAGAAGGGAAAAAATGAAGGCTATCAAAACTGAAGATGATGAACATGACTACTACTGAGCCATGAAAACCCTGTGATAAGTCATGATCACTTAAAATAAAATTGTGTTGAGTTTACCCCAGCCGGAAGGACGCCTCGACTGTAAGACTCGATAGAGCCTCTAAAATTCTTCCTATGCGAGAAAACCTTGGCAGGGCAATATGGATTTCCCGAGGGACTGTATAATAGTGAAGGGGATGCCTGAGCCTGGACCTGGAGGGTGAGTTACTGCAAGGAAGAGGAGACCTTGATAATTTTTGAAACGATTGGGGTAATGCACGCAATGGGTAGTTTCCCGTGCGGGAAGAAAAACCTTGGAAAGAAAGATGAAAATTATGATGGCTCTTGTGAGCTATTGAATTGGAATTTTTCATCCTATAGGTACGTCAAGGAGGACGATGAGCATGGATAACAAAATTTCCATGTGGATTCCAATCCATGAACTGCACAGATAAGTATTGTGCTAAGAATACGAAATTTCCTTTTTCTTTGGAAATTTGAACATTTGTAAGATGTTTTTGCACAAAATTGTGAATTAATGTGTTTGTTGTCCAGGAATTATTGAAGCAAGATGATGAAAATCAAGACTTCTGAAGTGGCCGAATAAGAAATGCATGACATGTGTTTTGACAAAGAACACCGAGGACGATGTTCCTTTAAGGGGGAGGGAATTGTAACACCCTGTTTCCCCCAAATTTGTAATTAATCCTAATACAGGAATTACCATGCTAAAGCATGATGAAAATGTGAATGTATGATGTAAATGGACCTTATGAAGAAGGTCGATAAATATAAATAACATTATGAATTTATTGCAGGACTGCTAATGAGGGGAAGTGCAGAAAAGAGACCACGATGGCGGTGGAAGGCACCTGAAAAGGTGGCGTTAACTTCCACCGAGAATTAAATACCGTATTTGGAATCCACTGGCCCAGAGAACCAAAAGAGGCTCGCTGGCCCTGAAAATTAATGGCTCGCAGACTGGTAGGTGGATGTCTTGATGAGGGATGGGATGGTGAACCTCCCATCCATAGAGCCGTCAGGCTTGATCAGTGCAAGGGAAATCACGCCACACGCAACCTTGCGATAGGATAAGGCATATGGCAGAGGTGATTGAAAGGGGAGACGCGAGGGGAACTCTGGTATTTTTACGCAGAGTGAGTGATGGCAGAGAGGAAGGATTGCAACCTTTGATCCTGGTCACTGGCAGACAGAGAGACGCAGTCTCAAAGCATCGTGGTCTCAGCTCGGGGGTGGCTAGTGGTAAATCCGTTTGGATTCGCTACGCCTACGGTTGGGTGGAAACGAGCACGCCTCTCAGTAGTCTCACCCTCTTCTAGTGTTATATCTGATAAGTGTTTCATATGTATTGCATCTTGAAATCCATAGATCGGTATATGTATATATATGCTCATAGAACTATGAAATTGTGAATGATTTCAGTGTTAGAATGTCGATGTCGTGTTTGATGAGAATGAATAGATATATTCTTATAATAGAAGAAACCATGCATGATTTATGTTGATAAATGGATATGATTATGCATGAGCTGAACCGAGTCAGACTTCTAGTCCATCCTCGGGAGTTGGTTTCCCTTAGTCTGTTTCCAGGAATGCCCTGGATTAGATCTCTTCACAGAGATTTACTTCTTAGAAAGGATCACCAAGAACCCAGAAAATAACATGACTTGAACGTGCAAGTCTTAATAACCCTGTATGAAGAGGAATGACCCTCTTAAGGTTCCGAGGTAGCAGTGTAGGGATATGTGACAAATCGACGACTGAGATTTCATCGGGTGACCCATAGCCATTCACGACCGTTAGATTGATGAAAGCAACGAGGGCATTACATATCTTGCCCCTTTTTCCCTCCATCCTTGTGAGCAACGAGGAAATCAGGATCGTAGATCCCAAAACCCAGGAGAACATTTAGACCATGGATCTCTCCACATCCACAAAGTAGTGGAAGAGTGCGCGTGGTGGGATAGATCGGAATCCGTCAGATCTTGAACAGATACCCGTCAACCGTTAGATAGGGTTAAGATGCCCGAAGCTTAGTCTCTGGAGTGTGCACAGAAGAACAGATCTGGGTTGTCAGATATGGGAATTTTACCCGACAGCCGTCAGATTTGGTAGGAGTTACACCGAGGTTAAGCCCTAGGGAACATAGGAGAGTCCCTAAAAATTCATTGGGATATTGAAGCTATTGGGAATTCCGGAAGTGAAGAAATATTTCCACTTGGAATCACAATCCGCAATATCCTGGCAAGATCAGAGTCGTCCATCAGTGAGACACGTGTCAAGGGATTCCGAGGAGTCAAAAATCAGGGAATCGGAATTTCTAAGGTCGAAGGAAACGAGACATCAAAAGTCTCGAAATCTCGACAAGGATCTGGAACTTCTATTGGCAGAGGAAACGTGGCGGAGATCAAGCGCCATTGGTGTTTGGCGCATCGGGAAATTGGCATTTCCAGGGACAAGAGAATGTGGAAGTCCCAGGTGAAAACCCCAACATAACCCGAGCCGTCCGTTAAGAGGGACAGGTGTTAGAAATCCGGAGAGAGTCGGGATATTGGCCATCGACATATCGAAGGTCCTGAGGTCGAGGGAATCGGGACGCTATAAGTCGCAAACCCCGAGAGCTCATCTTGACCATCCATCTATTTAGGATGCATGTCGGAGAGATGGAGCCATCGAGATATCGGCATTCGGGAAATCGGGATTTCTAAGGTCGAAAGAACCAGGACATCGAAAGTCTTGAAATCCCGGAGGAATTGAGACTGTTTTCTCGAGGATACACGTGGCAGATATCAGAGCCATCGAGGAAGGCTCGACAAGGAAGCCGTCTATAGGTGTTTGGGTCATCGGGAAATCGGGGATCCTGGTGACAAGAGGTTTGTTCACTTTGAAAATGCGAAACGCGATACCCCGATCAATGGGGGACAGTTGTCAGTGTATCCGGGGCAGTGGAAGCCCCCTTCAGTGGGAACCAGCTGTCGGCACCACGGATAAGGAGATCAGGAGCCATTGATCTCAGCGACTGCTCACTACCGTTGATTTTGGTTACGGAGGAAGGGCTTCCTGGTGACATCAAATCGGGAATCTGTGCATTGGGAAATCGGGGATTCCGTTGACAAGAGGTTTGGTGCATTTCGACACGGGAAACCCCAAACTCCGATAAGAGATAAGACCGTGGTCACAGGTTAATGGTCATATGGTTCGAGTCCCATAGTCAGGAGGGCTAACGCAAAAAGGGCGCATCGGGAATCGAGGAATCACAGATCCAAGGTGCATATGCACTTCAATATTAGAAAGCCCAAAACCCCAACGAAAGGAAAATCCATAAGGCTGAGGTCTTGGGTACATGCTCGTGTGAACTAGGAGCCTAGCAGGGAGGGGCTAAGGCAAAAAAGGAGTTCATCGGCCATCGAGAATTACAGAGTACAAGAACCTTTGACTACGAGAAAGACGAAACCCCGATAACATGAAATTGGGATCAGGGAAGACTACGGTGTAGGTGAAGGTAGCAGTATAGGTGAATGAAAGACTCGTGGACTGGGTTTGGAATTTTTTGGCTACAAGATTTAGGGATTCTCATTTTTGAGAACTAAACGAAAAATTTTGATTTGGGTAGTAGGTATGTTACACCTTAGCAGCCCAGATGTCAAGGTATGATCCAAGATAAATCTCAATATTTCAATTCATATTGGACTAATCCTCCCATGCAATATGTTTCTTAACCATGGAGTATTCTGATACAACAATGCGTGGCTCTTCCTCCTCTAAACCAGTTATGGAAACATGGGTGGAGAAATCCTATTGTAGGAGGGCCTCAACATCCCATGGCATATCCACCCATAAAACTTCTTCCTCCTCCCCACATGCAGGAATGAAAATCCACCCCTCCTCGACCAAAAATACTTCCACAACCCATTCCTAACCCTAATAACAGAAGTCTAGGCCAACCAACACAAGCTACTGGACTTGTTTCCTAGCCTACTTATTCCATCTCTTCCCTGGACCAGGAAGATTCTAACTAAGGAAAAACCTCACATTAGTATTGAGGATTTGAATGAGGATGTATTAAATGAATAATTGGAACCAAAACAATATTAGGAACCTTCAAAAGTTGATAATTCCCACCCTGAACTTAAAAAACCACCCTATCCAAAAATGTTACATCTAGAAAAACCTTTTACTTAGACTGAGTTTGACTTCTTGGGTAGATAAAAAATGTTTGTTTCAAAATACTGTTATTCCAACCCATCAAGGATGTTCCCATATATTCAAAAGAGGTACAAGAACTTTGCATGAGGAAACTCGGTAGAAAATGAAAGGATTCCCAAACCGTCTATGTCATGGGAAAACTAGTTGGCTCAATGATGGGGGGAGTTCTTGAATCTAAATACTCAGATCTAGGAAGTCCAATACTTAATGTGCATATAAAAAATATACTCATTAGTAACACATTAATCGACCTTGGGGCTTCCATAAATGTTACATCACATGATACCATGCAAGCCTCAGGTCTTACAGGCCTTAGGGAAACCCCAACCATATTCTAACTAGCTGAAATATCAACCATTAAACCAAACAAAACCTTGGAATATGTAGTGATATCAACAAACTCATGGGATTATCCCATTGAATTTATGGTCCTACAACCAAAAAAATCTATGGGAGGGTATCCTCTAATCCTAGGAAGGGCTTGGCTAGCCACTACAGATGATTACATCAGTTGTAGATCAGGAAATATGATGACCATTTTCCATGGGACATCCACAAAACAAATTAATCTTTTATCCTCCTGCAAAGCCTAGCATTGACCTAGAAAAACCACTTTGGGTTGACAAAGAAGATAGTGAGGAACAAGTAGAAACCCATCAAGTCCTCTCCATAGATCAATACTTAGCCATAAGAGATAAAACAAAGTATGATTAAATCAATGATTTTGTAGCTTCCTTTTCCACAAAAAACACACATATTCTTGAGCATGTGATGCAACCAGAGACACAAGATTATCTAGCCTCAAAAAGCATCTCTCCCATAGAAAATGAATACAAAATAGAGAAAGAATAAAGATCCCTTATATAAATGACCATAGAAATCATCCCAAGGAAAACATTTAAAATAAACCAGGGACTAAGAATGAACCACAAAAATAGTGATTGGTTAAAGTGATACAAAATCACAGTGATGCCTTCACCTAGGATTACTCTGACATGAAGGGAATCCATATTAACGTATGCACACATCACATATATATTAACGAAGGATCCTGACCCATCCTCCAACCCCAACATTTGATGAATCCGACACTGAAAGACATATTCAAAGAGGATCTATAGAAATTGATTATAACCAACTTCATCTACCCAATTTATGATATCCAATGGGTCTCCCCTCTAGTCATAGTACCAAAGAAAAATGGTAAATGGAGAATTTGTGTCAACTATAGAGAACTCAAAAAATCAACACACAAAGACCATTTCCCACTCCCATTCATTGACCAGGTCCTAGATACATTTTTCGGAAATAAACACTTTTCTCTCCTCGATGGATTCAGTGGGTATAACTAGATCCAAATCACACCCAAACATCAAGACAAAACAAGGTTCACCTCTCCTTGGGGGGGATTTTCCTATCATGTTCTACCTTTCGGATTATTCAATGCCCTCGACACCTTTCAACGAGTTGTTATTGGTATATTCTCTAATTTAATTCATGAATGTGTGGACATATATATGGACGATTTCACGACATATGGGGGTGAATTTGATGAGACATTGACAAACCCAGAGAAAACATTGATAAGGTGTAAAGAATCAAGTGTTTCCCTCAACAATTAAATTTTTTTGATGATGTTAATTGATGGAATTGTACTAGGACACCGCATCTCAGCGAAAGGTATCTAGGTAGATCCAACAAAAGTGTAGGTAATATTGAAATTTCCAACTCCAACTTCGCAAAATCAAGTACAAAGTTTTGGGGTATGATGGTTATTATCGTCGATTCATAGAAAAATTTTCACAAAATTCTCATCCATTATTTGCTTTAATTAACAAATATATTTAGTTTGTATGGAAAGGGACATGCCATCATGCACTTGATGAACTAAAAATAAAAGTGTTTGAGGCTCTTATTTTAAGAGGGATCGATTGGTCCCTCTCATTTCATATTTCCACGGATGCATCAAACACCACCGTTAGAGCCATTCTAGGAAAACTAGAAGGAAAGGACATGTATGCAATTTATTATGTCAATATGAATCTCTCGCCTGTAGAATTGAACTATATAGTAATTGAAAAATAGTTTCTTCCTTTTATTCATGCAATAAACATGTTTAGACACTACATTATAAGATATCTGGTAATATTACATAATGATCATGTTGATATTAATTATTTAATGAACAAACCAATCACCAGTGGCAAGGTCACTAGATGGTTTCTTTTATTACAAGAATTTGATGTTACCATCTTAGATCAACCAAGAAAATATAATGTAGTTGTTGAATTTCTTTCTATAATAACATCTAATGCAAATGAACATCTAGTAAAATATTTCTTTCCAAATAAAAATCTCTTTGCAGTATCTACTAACTCACCATGGTTTGTAAATATTTCTAACATTTTGGCTACATGCAAGCTCCCACATCATTTGACTCCCAAAGAGCGACAAAGCACAGTCAGGAAAAGTGAAATATTTTCATGGATTGATGGTTGCCTCTTTTACACTGGGACTGTCTTGATTATCAGAAGATGTGTATGAGAAGACGAAGTACATGAGATACTAAAATCCTATCATGATGTACCATGTTGAGGACATTTTTCTGATAAAAGAACTAGGTACAATTCACTCCATCATAGGTATTATTGGCTCACTATCTTCAAAGATTCCAAATAATATGTGAAGAGGTGTGAAAACTTTCAACGCATGGGTAGACGTATACAAATAGATGAAATGTCGCTACAACCGTAGATGGTGTTAGAACCTTTTGAAAAATGGGCCATTAATTTTGTGGGACCAATAAATCCCCCTTCCCATTGAAACTACTACATATTCATCTTTATAGAATATGTCACAAAATGTATGGAGGAAAAAACACTTTCGGTACCAACCAAATAGATAGTAGTGGAGTTTCTCCATGAAGAGATACTTATAAGGTTCGGGATACCGTGAGAGATAGTGATGACAGAGGAACTCAATAGAGATCATGGCTTGTCAAAGACCTTATGGACAACTACAATATCGAGCATAAAGTAACAACACCATATCACTCACAAGAAAATGGACAAGTAGAGGGGACTAATAATATCCTTGATAACATCATCACCAAAATCGTCAGACTACACCTCAAGGATTTGGCTAATAGACTCCCCGAAGATTTATGGGCCTACGGAAAAACCTAGAGAACCACTATGGGATGCACACCTTATGAGTTAGTATATGTGAAAAGACTACTACTACCCATTGAGATAGATACAAACACATAGGCCAACAATAACTTGGGTTGGACTTATCAAAAGCTTAGAAATAAAGACTGCTTCAAATTAACGAGTTGGATGAACTATGAAAATATTCCCTACACCGAGTCATAATATTACATCATTGTTGGGCAGAAATATTGTCGTTTAATTTCGTTGTAGTATTTGTCCAACTATTAAATTTGTCAATCCAAGGTTCGTAGGCTTACGAAGCACACACACTATATATGCAGGACTGAAGTGGAAGTAATCTAATCTAAATTGCTGAAATGAAATTAATCTAGGAAAGCATCGAAATTGCATAAGGGAAAAACAATACAACATGTGAAGAGTTCAACGACAAGAGATATATGTGAGCTCACACAATATATCAATCTCAAATTATATTACAAGAGTCAAATGACAAAGCATGAAAGAATAACAAAGCTAAGAATCCCCTTCTGAGACTTCAAGCTGATCTAAGTCTAATCTCTCATCTCTAACTCCAACTTCCCAAATTATCCATTACATGATATCATCCTCGAATAACATGATTTCTCCCCTTCATGAAGAGAGAACACTCTCTTATATACATGAAAGTCTTGAAGAGTGTCATAATTATAGATCCACTATTATCTCAACTTATTCCTTCAAATCGTCCACTCATATCTTGGATAAGATATGATATCAAAATCTCCATGATCTTCTCCTTTGAATATGTTTGAATGATTGTCCCAAATATTCTTCAAATCTTCAAAGCTTGAAGATAAAATTCGAATTTCAGGCTAGGTGGTAATATTTGAGTTTGTTGAAATCTTCACATATGGCTGCACACATCATCAAACTCATCCAACCTTGATATATAATGAAAATATGTTATTTTTCTAATATTTAATAAAAAATTCACTTATAATACTAAAATGAATACAATGGAAAATAATAAGGAAAAGCCCACATATATTTATGAAAATGGTATGATGGAAGGTTAATGGGACGATGAAATGTAAGGAATAATGAAGAGAAAGGTGGATGAAAATAGGACATTTTTGAGACCCGACATACCCCCCAACTCAACTTGTTGCATGTCCTCATGCAACCATGCATGGATATTCTTAAGAATTTTTGGCATTTAAACTATGGCTTTGATAGATGATGTCTTTTTAATAAGGGATATTTCCAGGATTTGACATACAGGAGTAGCAACATGTAAAATACATGTGTAACAGCATGTGAAATTTTCTTATGGTTGGTTCTTGTGTGACAACCATGAATACTAAAGATGTTGGTTCTTGTGTTAACAACATTCATTTCACTTATTGATTTTCTTGCTACAATAATTTAGCCATGTACTCACTGGAAATAATAAGCTATTAATGTGCATAAGAGAGCATCATTGAGTATAATAAAGCATTTTCTTTATCTTTATGAATCATGCCAATATGTGTATCAATCAAAATGCAACAAAGTGTCGTTGGAAAATAAATGTTAGTGAATCATAAATGGAATGATGAGATGGTAAAATGGAATAATGGTAATGAATATGTGGTGAAATAGTCCCCCCCCC
>ML783490.1:255676-284683 GCA_009831015.1 Picea engelmannii | reverse complement strand
GAGGAAATTTTCCAAAATATTCAAGTCAACATATAAGGAATTGTGTGATTAAAGATTAGAAAAGAACATACCTCCACTTACCGAAAAAGTAGATCTAGCTGTTGCGGCTATTGGATCAAGAAAACGTGACTAGCACTGTAGATGCAACTGTTGTGACTATTGGACCAAAGAATATCTGACTGTGACTAATGGAAGATGGAAGGTGTCGTTGCTGCAAGATCAGGAAAATGGAACTGCTAATATTGTTGCTGCTGTAACTGGATCATGGGAAGTGAAGGAATATGAACTGTTACTGATGAATCATGAGAAATGTGGAAGACAGAGAATATGGAACTGTGGTACTCTAATAGATCCGAAATCAAATTGTTGCAACTGTTGAGGCGATCATGAAAAATTTTATAGTCTTCACCCGCTACAAAACCGATGGTACAATTCTCATCATGCAAATGAATGTGTCGATGTCGAGCATGAAGAGAAATCATTGGATTACCAACCATTGATGAATGTCATTAACCAATGCGAGACAAACTCACCAGTGATGTCAATGAGTTTCAAGGTACCCGAGTACATCTTGCGAAGTGAGAATAGATGGGATGATTTCGAGCCACTTGCAAGATCTAATGATCAAGGGACATTGATGTATTCCCATGATTTCTAGTGAGAGAGATTTCCATTAAGGCATGCAAGCCTCAAGGTACTAAAAAAGGAACTCTATTATATATCCCAGATAAGGTGTCGAGGTTGATGGGGAAAGACTGTTGAAAGGTGGGCCTTAAGGAATCCCACATCAGTCAACACGAGTTGATAAAAAGAGTGGTAGGACTATAGATGTAAAGATCTCAGTAGCAGCAGGGTTTATGACAAGGAAATGTAATCATGGAAAAAGGGAGTTTGCTTTATTCAGAAGGAAAACTGGAAAGGTAAAAATGAACTGAAAAAGATAAGGGAAATGATGTATGAAACTCAAAAAAATAGGCGTGTTAAAGAATGAAGGTTAAGGCAATGGAAGATGGATTCAACATAGGGATTACCAATCGGCTTTGAAGGAGAAATAGGATAGTGTCTCATCATGAAATTTGTCAAAATGATGAAATATGGGTATCGCAGCATGGTGTATCAGCACGGTCTTTGTGTAACAACAAACATCAAGGTGCACAAAAATTTGTTGTGTAACAGAAAACATCAGGATGCACAAAAAATTTATGTGTATCAACAAAGTGTTGTTGTGTAACATCAAAATATTGTTGTGTATCAGCAAATGTCATGATGTTTCTGATGAGTAACAACTCCTTCAATCTATCTAACAAAGCATGTATTCTTTGAAGAATTTTGTGATTCTTGAAAATCACTTTAGCAGCAAACTGTGATTGTTTCTCAACCTAAAAAAGCTTATTACAAATTCTGCATGAAAACTGTGAGATTTGCAAAAAACATATCATGCATAAATGAGTGTAAATGCAGCAAATCAAAGAAAAATATATGTTTTATACCTTTTTCAGTTGAGCTTGTCTCGTCATTGATGGTTGTCAAAGTTACTTCAAGAAAACAAATTAGCATGGAAGCGTAAAATCATCTGTAAAATATTGTTTTTAGGAATATCTATTTGCAATTTTAAATGTTTTTATTGTTTTTCTTTCCATAAAACAAATGAAAACAATTTTTTTTTTATGATTTCTATTATTATTTATTTATTTGTATTGTTTTTCTTTTTACAGCAAAACAAAATAAAATAAATTCATGGTGCATCATTACCACCCTTACCAACACAGACTATAGAATGCAATGGAAGTATCTAGCAACTTAGTTATGCATTCCAGTACTCAGCAAGATCAACGAGTATAGGAAAATTAGAACAAATAAAAACAAGAAATAGATGTTCCCAGTGTTGTTAATAGTACTGAGACAAAATTCACCCTGTTGTTGCTAAGAATATTTTGCCCAGAAATGTTCTTGACGGTTGGCCCTGGTTTTCCTACCACCTTCTTCCATACAACACAAAACCCACTATACTGCACTGTAGCACCCAACAGAGTTAATAACACTACCGAAAAGGCCTACAAAAGCACCAATTGGAAATGCTAGTAATTGCTTTGATGCCAACTTCCCTTCACAACTTGTTGTGAACAACCCTACCACTACAAACGTTACCCCAATCATAGCACATCCAGTTGTAGCTGCAACAAGGCTTGAAATAGTCACTCCTTCGTTTGTACTACGCAGAGCATGCTTGAGGGTAGTGATGAGACAAGGTTGACTGCTACTAAGAACATGAACTTCTGAAGACCAAGTGTCATCGTTGCAACAAGCATAGTGCCCAAGATTACCTCTAATTAAACAAGTCACCAAAGGTGCCTTTTTTTTTTAGCCCAAACAGCTGTCGTTCCAGTCTGTCAAAAATGCAACTCCTAATGCCAATGTTGTGGCAAGTGAACTATTAATTAACACCTGTAACCAGTCCCACTACCCTCCTTCTTTATAGTGAGCATCAATTTCACACTTCTTTTCATTGCCACATTTGGTGAGCTTTGAGGAGGTGAAGAAAAACATGAGTAGAAGAGCTCTGAACCTGTAAGAAGCCATAATGGTTATTGTCGTATTTGCCTGCCAACACAGTTGTTGCTGCTGTCGCCCCTACAATCAATGGTGTTTCCATTTCTACGAAAAACAAATCACCAAAGCACAGGGAGACGGTACTCGCTCGCTTTCAAAATTGCATAGCGATCGATCTCTTTCAACCATTGCTTCACATTATTGAAACTCTCCTAATCAGTAACATTATAAACCTTAATGATACCATGGGCACCACGATAATAGTTGCTTGTAATATCAGGGCCAAAGTAGAAAGAACAACGATTTTCAGAATTTCTGTAAGGAAAGGACGCGTCTCTGCATGAATTTTCACAAACCGTGTCTCCATATGTTTTTTTGCCAAGATACTTAAATTCTTTTCCATGACCTTGAAAGGCCAATTTTCTCTGTAAAAATGGCAGACAATATGCTCGCTTGCGTTGGCAATGGAGAAGAATTCTTTCTCTGAAGGGATTTCCTGGTACTCTCCGTGACCCAAAGAGAGCCAATGTTGCTTCTTTGAGGCCATCTTCTTCATCTGTTGCAATATTTTCTCCCTCAGCTACTCCAAATCATCTTTGTCCAACCGATTAATAAGGTGGAGTTGAGCAAGTGCCAGAAACGAACGCGATAGAGGTGGGGGTAGAACGGGATCAAGACCACATCAATTGTGATTTGCCTCTCACAATCATCGCGCATGCAGGCCAATACTTTAAATCACGAGGCCACAAATATATGAGTGGGTTCAAATTAAATTCCTGTGGGAGAAGATTCCAATATCCCAAAACGTGTGCATACCCTGTAGTAACTGTGTGGTAAACAACCATCCAAACAAAAAATGAAAATGATAATTTTAATCGATAAAATCAATCACATATCACTTCAAGATGTTGCGCCCTCCAGAACCATAATTATTCATGGAAGGATTTACTAATGGAGCTCAAGAATTTAATCTATGTTTACTGTCACTTTCTTCAATATTCAAGGTAGCCAATAGTTTTGGCCATGACTTGGGAATGCCCCCAGGCAATTCAAATTCAAGTAGTTTTCCTCTGCTATGATAGAAATCCTCAACAACTCAGCTCTTATCATGGTATACACAAAGCCTCTATATAAATTCCACACAAAAATAAGTGAGTGTGATCGAAAGGTGAATCACTATGCATCAATCAAGCTGGTATACCTTACTAGTTCGCAATGGAAATCACCAATTACACCAAATTGTTATCCTTCACAATTTTAATGGGAATCATGCCTCAGTAATAGAAATAATTAGGGGGCACCATGATTCCATAATATTTCAAGCAGGGGTGACTTGGGATGTGTGAGACCTTGTTCACATGCATGACACATGTTCAGCACAAGAATCGGCCCACCGTTTGGATGCTTTCTCAGAATCCGATAATGTCTGCACTTCAAAGAAATCTAAACGAATTTGCAAGATTCGCTACCACCGTGAAGGGAGGAATTCGATACACTAAAAAATCATTGTTGAGATTTGCATTTGAGGAGTTACAACAAACATCTAAGTATGACGATGATAGCAATCCAAAATTTATAATTTTGATTTGCCCAAAATAGTGTTGCTTCAACCACTCAATCGACATTGAAATTGATAATCATAAGAGTGGATAACGACTTGAGGATACGCAAGGATAAAGATTGATTTTCTCATTTTTCAATTAAAGTCGACTCAGTGGTCAGGATCAAGATCCATAAGAAAATCAAAGATCTAATCGACCATTCTACACATAATTTCCAAATAATTCGGAGACTAGGAGTTAGAGTATGGCTATTGCAGGTGTGGCATGGGTAGTGAAACTTCAATCAAAAGTTCTGAAGATAGTTAGGATCACAAAATAATTTAGCAGTAGTGTAGGGCGAAGGAGAAAAACAAACCATCGGATAAATGTAGTTTTAATATTTCTCATCTTTCTCAGTGATGCGTTCTTAGTGAAATGGGTTGGGGCATCATATTACTAATACTCATGTCATGTCCAGTGTATTTTTTTTGTTTTGTTGCAGGTTTTATCATGGATAGTGCACAATCCAGAGCAAGTGGGTAACACAGTTTCGACCACAGTTATAGCTTTAGAAGGATGAAGGAAAAAATATGGCATCGCTACACTCTCAAATTAGTGAGAAGTTTGCAGGTTTTGCAATGTTTCAACTATTGTTTCAACATTGTTGCAAACCTTTTATTATTATTATTATTATTATTATTTTGTTTTATCTTTATCCTAATGCCACTATTGTTTTATTGTTTACAGATCTGCAAATTTAATCAATCAGTGTTACAACAAAAATGTCAATGTACCAGCATGTTGTAACAACATGTAAAATTTTCATTGTATCAGCATGTTGCAACAGCCTAAAATAAACATTTCCGCTACATCAGCATGTTGTAACAGCATGTTAAATTGGTTTTATTATGATTTACTATTAAGCATGTTTGCAAAAACATTCATTCCTGAAATCCAAATCAACCCTATTTTTTGATCCCTGCGATCGCTCGATGCACAGAGGAGAGCATACTTATTAAAAAAAATTTAGAGAAAAAACGTTGTTTTATTCATTAACCTCCCTACTCTATGGTAATTGAAACTTAAAGATTAGTTATGTGTAGGCAAACTTCCAATGGAGCCAAGCATGCAATAGTAACAAAAATATATTCATGTGCAATTTTTCAAATGAAACATAGAATTTTACATGAATAAACGAATTTTGTTGATGTAACGACAAACTAACTAAGAAATACAATTTATCTAATCGAGTGATTACCTGGAACCATTGTTCGTTAATGCTTTCATAGGCGCATTTTTCCTCTCTCAGATCTTGTTGTAACTCCTATTTATCTTCCTCAATCACCTGCTCGAATGTTTTTTCGTCATCTAATGCGTAGGAGTCTTCAGATCTTGAAACTTCAATTGTTTCTGGAGGAGTATTTGAATCTTTAATTGTTGTCAAGATCTCCTCTTCTAGAGAAGAGGAGATCCTGACTTTCACGAGGATATGAGTGAGTAGTTCCAAGCTGAGACTCATTGTTAAAACATATTTAAAAAGGGGTTCTTACAGTACCCAAATCAAAATAACAAAACTGAAAATCATACTTGCTGAAACACATGAAAAATACTCTTCACAGTTGCGGAAAACACACTTTCTACAATTGAAATTCACACTTGTGAAAAATGAAATTTGCGTAAGTTGAAATTCACACCTCTAGAGATGGAAGGGAGAACATGAGGAGTCAGGGCTCAAGTAGCTTCTATGACCCCTTACCAACACATGCAGACACACTTGCAGGAAATCAAACTAAACTTCAATCCATCGTGCTTCCTTAGCAATGGCGCCAAAATGTTAGGAAAAAATATTGTCGTTTAATTCCGTTGTAGTATTTTCCCAACTATTTAATTTGTCAATCCTAGGTTCGTAGGCTTACGAAGCACATGCACTATATATGCAGGACTGAAGTGGAAGTAATCTAATCTAAATTGTTGAAATGAAATTAATCTAGGAAAGCATCGAAATTGCATAAGGGAAAAACAATACAACATGTGAAGAGTTGAACGACAAAAGACATATGTGAGCTCACACAATATATCAATCTCAAATTATATTACAAGAGTCAAATGACAAATCATGAAAGAATAAGAAAGCTAAGAATCAAAGCTAAGAATCACCTTCTAAGACTTCAAGCTAATCTAAGTCTAATCTCTCATCTCTAACTCCAACTTCCCAAATTATCCATTACATGATATCTTCCCTGAATAACATGATTTCTCCCCTTCATGAAGAGAGAACACTCTCTTATATACATGAAATTCTTGAAGAGTGTCATAATTACAGATCCACTATTCTCTCAAATCATTCCTTCAATTCCTCCACTCATATCTTGGATAAGATATCATATCAAAATCTCCATGATCTTCTCCTTTGAATATGCTTGAATGATTGTCCCAAATATTCTTCAAATCCTCAAAGCTTGAAGATGAAATTCGAATTTGAGGCTAGGTGGTAATATTTGAGTTTGTTGGAATCTTCACATATGCCTACACACATCATCAAACTCATCCACCTTGATATATAATGAAAATATGTTATTTTTCTAATATTTAATCACAAATTCACTTATAATACTGAAATGAATACAATGGAAAATAATAAGGAGAAGCCCACATATATTTATGAAAATGGTATGATGGAAGGTTAATGGGACAATGAAATGTAAGGAATAATGAAGGGAAAGGTGGATGAAAATAGGACATTTCTGAGGCCCAACAATCATCAAATGGCTAGGTGGCATGATAAGTTTATCAAGAAAAAGAAGTTCAAAGTTGGAGACTATGAATTCTATTTGATACTGGGTTCAAGGATTTCATGGGAAAATTTCACACCAGATGACTCGGTCCATATGAGATTGATATAGTGTATAATAGTGGGGCCATCAAACTATGTACCACAGATGAAGAAAAAAATCCTCTAATGGCTAATGGACATAGAATTCACCTATATCATCGATCCATATCAAAGGAATCCTTTTTGAGGAAGATTAAAAATGGATATCTCGACAGTGATATGGAACTTGTTCAAGAAGAACAAATCCTTGTTAGATAATTCTTTTTCTTCAAAAAAAATATTAAAAAAATGTGAAAATCAGCCTAGTTGAAGCATTAGGAAAAACAAAAGAGAGAAAGAAGGGAACTTCATGGTTTTGTGATGATTATGTCAGGATCCTTCTAAACAAATTTTAATAAAGCCTTGTTTATTCTAATAATATTTTTTTTCAGGGTATGGAGGGGAGAACAATGTTTTTGCAGCTCCATTTGTTGCAATTCCTATTGCTCCAACTCCTTTTGACACAATTCCCTTTGTCGCAAATTCCTTTGTTGCAGTTCTTGTTGTTGTAATTACCTTTTATTCAAACTCCTTTGTTACAATTCCTATTTCTTTGAATCCTATTGTTGCAACTCCCTTTGCCACAAATTCCTATTGTTTCAACCACCTTTGTCGCAAAGTACTTTTCTGCAATCCTCGTTGTTGCAACTCCACTTGCATATTTACTTTATTTTCTACAAAATATCATCCACACCTCTCTTCCACACCATTAATGTTTCAATTATCATCTACATCACTGAGGCCACAACACTTGTTTCTACAACTCTTAGTGTTTTTGTTTCTTCACTACAACTCACGTTGATGTGACTCTTCTTGTCGCTCCCACTTTATGCATGTCATTGTTACTACACTTTCGGTGGACATAATAAGCAATGTCGATGCTGAAATTTTGGCTAAGACTGTTGATGTGAATTTGTTTCCGTCACTGAAACTTTGTCAACACCGTGCTCGTACAACCACTCGAGGTAAGAAAATACATGTATGAGTTTCAATAAGAATACATGATTATAGTTTTAAATGTCATGTGTTCTATTAATCATTCCACTATAACCGCTACCTTACAACGTCATTTCCATATTTGTGACCTTGCACTCTCATTTCCATATCCACCACCATTATTTGTGCAATTCAAAATTCCTCCCCCAATTAACAATGATTTTCCATGCAATCACAAGAAATCAGAATTATCGGAAAGAAGGAACTATGGGGAGGCTCATTGATATGCAAGGAACCTACAGAAGCATTGTTACTTCAGTCCTATGACCACATTAAGGAAATTATGCAATAGGTTCATTGGATGGAATGTGTGCAATGATTTCATGTGTATGACAATGAAGTAGCTCTGGAATTATCTTTGAATTTCAGAGTTGAGCACTCCATAATAGTAGGTTCTTAGGTAGAAGTCACCAATTAGACATTGGTGGAAACCACCATTTTACCATGGAAAAGCAAGAGATAATACACTAGAAGGACCTCCCAACCTGAAATTATGAGGAAATCCCTTGATCTCGGAGAGGCTTTAGTGAATAAAGGCATAAGATTCGAAACATGATATTTTCCACACCCTTGGAAATACATGGCTATATTCATGCAATGATATTTTACATGTGAATGATGCTACAGTTTCAACTATCTCCAACATATCTGACTTCTAGATCATCTTTGACATAAACAACCCATTAATATGCAATACTTCATTTCAGGAAGATGAAAAAAATGACATCACTTGTGCAAAGTGTAAAGAACCCCAAGGATGTTATCTCATAGCATGGACTTATCAAGCTATTTGTGAAATGCACCCTACACAGGGAAGGCTACACTTGGAATAATATTGTTTGACAACCCATTATACTTTTCAAGGATGTAATGGATGCAATTTAGTAATCCCAAAAAGCAGTGGTTGTACTTTCGACATGAGAAGAGGCCACACCTGCAACTCCAATTCCAAGTAACATTGTTGCAGATACAGTAAGCCCATATGTTATAGCAAGATTTTCCTCACCCTATGCAATATTGCACATAAGGCCTTTTTCCATTTCCCTATGCAGACTTTTCATCCCTTTTTGAAAATCCCAAAGATAAAAAATACATTTTTTCCATGTGTACGCACCTTGCCTACTATATAGCATGCATATACGTAAGTTGCACCACTACAAGCCGCGTACATTGGGATTTGTGCCCAAAAATTAAAAATGGTGTTGGGTTTCCATGTCAAGATAGGATATCTATGATCCTTGGCCTTCCATATATTGGAAACGGTTCAACTCGGCCCTTCAATTACATTTGAAGGATTTTATTGGGCCAATTATGAGATATGGAAAAGGAGAGAAAGAATTCAACTTTGAGAGAAAAGTTAATCTAGAGAAATTATTCACTTCACATTGAGTCTGCATCCCTTTTTCTTCTAAGTCTAAACACAGTGTTCAACCCCCAAGCACTTCCCTTATTGATTGAGAACATCATTGTCTCTCTTCTATGATCTTACTTTTGGTGGAGGATTGAAGTGGTGGAGGCCCAGTTGAAAGGAACTTAGTTTCTTGGTTCTGAACCATGCCGACACAGAAGTCTGTAAATTTTTCACTTCTGTTGATCATATATTAATAGAAATACTATTTTCTCATCCAATTGATATCTTAAAAATATTTGAATTATTATTCCATGGGCGTATTTGTTATGTATATTAATGTATTATTCTATTGAATGTGCTAACATAATATATTATCACCATATGATTTCTTTTCTTGGTTGTTGAGGACTAGTTGCAGGTACATTTCTTTGGGTCAAGTGCTCAACGATGGACTTCATCAAACATCTGGATGAGGTAGGCCTTTTATCCTATCTTGATAGCATATTTGTTTATAGAGCATACCTGAGAATATAGTTGATTTTTGCAGTCATTTCCATCTATTGTGGTTTACCCCTAGCCATAGAGATATTTTCCTTGTAACAGAATTGGCGACCATACTGGGGATTGATCTTCTTTATTGGGGTTTGGTGTGTTTTTATCCTTAGATTTCTCTCTTTTCCTATTGTGTTTCTTGTGGTATCATTTCTTGACATCCTCTGTTCACTCTGGGTCTGAGTTTTTCATCCTTCTCCTTTGCCTACCTTTGTTTTTAAAACATATACACGTGATTTTGCTTGACATTCGCGTATATATGCATGATGTACTTTTGCAAGTTATGTACATACATGTTGTTTCCTTGAACAGTCATGTACATCAACCCTTTTTTCTTGTTTGCTGGGTTTTGTGGTTGTTGGGTAGGTTTTGATGATTATTGAGTCTTCTTGGGTCTCTGTAGTGACTGTTAAGTGTCTGTGGGATGACAAGAAACTTGTCTTTGGTTGAATTTATGGGAGGAATATTTCTCGTCACATTTTAATTCTGATTTTCCTTGTACATTGGGATGGGTGTTTTTCTCCTTGGTATCCTACTTGAGTTGTCTCTTTCTATACACAATAGAGTTTTTATATATCAAGTTGTTGATTCAGTCCATGCATTTTCATTTTTTCTTATATTGAAAATACAAAAATATTAGTCATTTTGCACTGCTTTGCATTTTGATCGTTTAAGTATTTATCATTTAGCATGGTGCATGTAAAGAAAGATTTCATTTTTACTTCAAAATTGCAAAGTTGAAATTGAAAATTGCATTGTTTTAAGAAGCATGTCATTCATTGAAAATTGAAGTTAGGAATTTGCATTGTATTCATATTTACTTTACCTGTTGAGTCATAACATCATGAGTTTTACTGCCATACCATTTTAACTAAGCACGGTCATTAAAATTAATGCTATACTTTAAAATTGATTAGTCATGATTTTATTTTCTAGGGTGCACAAACTAGCTTAGGATTTAGTCCCTTAGAATAGGATTTGTGAGTAAACTTCTCCAAGGCTATTAAATCAACATATATGTCTAACTAAGGGAGTGGATAAATCCATTGTATAATTGGTAATATTAGGAGGCTCCACTTACACCGGAGTTAATCACGAGGTCGCGCGAAGTTGGTTGAAGGGATATTCCCTCGATACCTTCTTAGCGTCAAAGATATTTCTGCGGATCTATTTGTATATGGGGATATTGCTAGTGCCCTTACCTCTGTGATAGGCCGTGCTTTCAAGGTTTTAGAATTTTATACCCTACCCATACGATGGACCTGACTTACAACTGCTCACCTCTGCATAGGTTATACATTGGTTACTTAGTTGCTTGACTTAGGTGCCACATAGGTTACTTACAGGGGTTATTTGTAGGTACCATGGGTCAGATAAGGGTCGACCAACACACAAAATTTATGGAGGATTACCTCTCAGGGGGGATCTGATCAATAGGTTGTTAAGCCCACCAGAGCCCTTATAACTGATTTTGTTACCTCCGATATTTAGCAAGGATTATCAGGACCCTCTTGGGCGAGATATACCTTCTTTAGGGAGGGAGGTCCCTTTCAGTCACTTTATCCCGTTTGTGTGCATATTGGCCTTTTGTTTTATTTTTGGTGTGATCTTTGATTATTAGTTGACCTTAGAATTTTATATTTCACCTTGAGTTTTCATTATCATGAATAGTGGAGTCCCTTTGGCTACCTCATTTAATGCTACCTCCCCCATGACTTTCACTCATTTCATGGGGATGAATCCATTTGTGTTTCAAAATGGTATGTCGAATTATGATACTCAGTCAATGCCTTGGGTCTCTAATCAGTTTTCTCATGGTATGACAAACATGTCTTCGCACTTTCCTCCCTCTATCTTGCCTCCTTATTCTCCCTCTCCATTTGGTGGGAATCATATCCCTCAAACAACTCTTATGGTAGGAGTTTGGAATATTCCTTCCTATGAATCCACTATGCGAGGAGAAAATTCTCAAATGGGAGATCATTCTACTTATTACACTCCATCTACTTATCCTTCTTCCACTATGTCAGATCCTACGAACACTTTTCCCATGGAGAACCTCCATCTGTCCTATGGTGTTTCATCTGGAGGGAGTTAGTTTTATAGTATGAGAATCCCCCTTCATGAATTACCTTTGTCTGAGGGAAATATATATCCTCACATGAGTAACCATTTTCATGTCTCTTTCTCTTCGCAAGCGGCTTCCTCAGTGTTGATTCCCTTACAACCCTTTATGAAACAATATGGAGGAGGATACTATCTTGTCGGACAGGGATAACGTGTAAACCATTACCCTTCCTAGCCTACAATGCCTCAAAACTAATATTTCCCTAGACCTTGGTCTCAGATGCCACAACTCACTACCGCTGCTAGTCCAGTCACTGCTAGTCATATTGGAGCTCCATCCCCAACCGTTGCTAGTCATGTCGGATATTGGTCGATGACCTTTGCAAGTCATGTTGAAGACCTGCAACCAATCGCTTCTAGTCATGTTGGGGGCATCACTCTAATCTCCATGAGTCATATCAATATCACATCTCCAACCTCTGTACAACATGTAGGATATGAACCTCCAACCTCTGCCAGTCGCACTAGGGGAATTCATATGATTGAGAAGCCTAGAAGTGTTAGACATAAGGCTAGATTCCTTTGCAGGACTTGCGAAGGAAATCACCTTAATCATTTGTGTCCTGCTACTGTCGGGATACGAGTAGCATGGTTCTCACTTGAGGGCCCTTCGGGTTTTGAGTCCTTTGTGGTTTCCCCACACTCTGTTTCTTCTTTGGTTGATACAATGGTCATGTCGACGCAATATTCAGTTAACGCCCCTATTCCTTTACAGGTTGATGCATCCCTTGAACTTGTTGTATCCCATCACATTCAACCAGTGGTCGTGTTGATGCAATCTGCGACCAACACCTTTCCTATGTTCGGGGGTGATGCATCTATTGACCTTTTTGTCTCTCATCTTGTTCAACCAGTCGTCGTATCGATGTAATATTCGACTAACACCACTCCTATTTTTATGGGAGATGAATATCTTAACCTTGTTTTCTCGCATCCTATTCAACCAATGGTTGAAGAAGTGGTCACGCTGATGCAATTTCCAGTCGATCCCTCTTTTCTAGTTCTAGTTCTATACCTTCTATACCATGTCATTATCATTTCTAGTATTGTACCTTCTGAAAAAGAGGGAGTTTTACTCTCCCTGATTTCTCTCCCTCCAAGTCTTGGAGAGGTTCACTTTGACTAGGATGGCCTTGTAGGGTGTCCAATGCCTCCTCCTATGCCTTTTCAAGTAAGAGACATTATTTGATATATCATGGAGAAGGTAACCTCCGCTAGCACTTTATCCTCCTTGACTTGGAGAGCTTTGTGTTTTCCCAAGGTTGTGTCGACTATTTGTAAGATACTGATATTTCACATAAATCTAGCACGGGATCCTTGGCCTCTCCTGTGACATGCCACCTAGAAACTCCCAAGCGAGTCTGATTTAAGATCTTTTCTTACTCGTCCAAAAAGTGAAAATATTTCCGTGTGAATTTGTCCCTTTCACACTCGTTAAATTGGACTTGAAAGGTTGTGAGTCTTGGTTAAGATATTTTTCGACTCATTTTCAAAAAGCGAAAATATTGTCGAGTGAACTTGTATCTTTCACACTCATAAATTGGATTTGAAAGGATGTCTATTTGGTACAATTTTATCCCTTTTTCAAACCAAGTAGAATGATATTATGAAAAAGGACATTTTTTGGCGCTAAGTTGTGATTTCATCTCATGCCCTTACTTGCAGTATTGATCCTATAGACGCTTCTTTCTTTGCGTTATAAACCATTTTCATCAATAGTTTTTCATCCTCAACCCAGAAGGGCCTTGTTTATATCCTTTGAAATTTTATTTGATACCCTATACCCAAGAGGGAACATTCCCCCAAGTTTCCATCTCCCGCATGCATCTCCTTGCAATGAGCATAGGTATGTTCCATTGCTGGAAATAGTTTTTCTTACTTGCAACACTTGTTTCCTCCTTTGTATCATAGCATTCATTTGTCTATGAAAAAACAAAAAGAGACAGATGAGAAGGGACTATTATCTTATATTGGCAGTAGTCGTGTTGCCTTTGAATAGAGAACAAAGTTATTGTGTCCATTTGTCATCATAATTTTGGGTTTAGCATGGCCTTAGGAAGCTAAGATCGTTACATAGAGTTTTCTCTACTGACCAATTACTCTTTAAGTCCCTATGGAGAAATTCATTGATGCCTCCTGCATATCATGGTTTCATCATTGATTCTATGTTGTCGGAGTCTTCCATATGTCTCATGCTCTTGTTCAAAGGAATTCTATCAACCTATGTTGGCCATTCCTCAGAACTCTTGAATTTGCATGTCGTCCATACCCTCAGTTTGTCTCAGAATCACGTGATGTTGTCCTATCATGCACCCTGGTCCTACTTTCATCATTGGTAGGTAAACTTTAACCCAACAGTTGACATTTCATCATTTTTCATTGACTGGGTGGTTTCCCTTGTGTTCAACGGTAACACATCTATTCACAAATTGGGATTCATGAAGTGTCTTGTATGCCATTACCCTTATTGGTGGTTTCCTTTCCTTTGTCAGCAGTTTTCCTCATTGGATTCTATTCAAAGGGTCTTTTTCATGTACCACTTGCACTTGGCACACGGAAAAGATGCACAAGTTCGTTGGTTCATGAACATGTTCTTCATCTGGTTTCCTCCAAATCATGAAGCTCTTGCTTTGTACTTTCTACTGAATGATGAGAGATTCCTTAATGCTCTCCTTTCAATGAGTCTCCTTCCATCGACTTCATCTCATCTATTCTATAAACGAGACCTAGATTCCTATGAGTACCTTGAGGCTTGTAGTCATTAGTGGCAGGTTCTCTCGCCATCGACAGTTGGGAATACAACAATGTCTCCTGATCGATGGATTCTTAAAGTATTTGAACCCGACTCCTTTATTCACACTTGTAAGAATGTACTCAAGGCCTTGATACCTACTTTCATTATCAATAGGTTGTCTCGCATTTGTTAATGTTATACCTCAATGACCGGTAATCAAATGATTTCTCATTTTGTTCGACCTCAACTCCTTTATTTACATGATGTAGACTTGCACCTTTGGCAGATTGTGTAGAAGACTTGAAGACATTAGTATGTGGCCACATATTTCCTCAGTTGTTGCTTCCTTTTCATTGGACAAACACCTATATGACTTTAGTAATCATGGGATATCATATTGTACTCCATTGTATACAGATATATTTAGATTGGTTTTGAGATTGGTTCTACCAGGCCTTGTTCATGACTACGACAACCTTTGGCATTGTTGGCCCTTAACCAAGTTTTGAGGATCCTTGGTTATGTTTGACCTAATTTTGGGACATCAGTAGGTTGTCTAAGGCGAAGTGGAGACTGCAGGATCTTGGCCCCTTTTTGGGATTTCGGATTATGTAACGGGTATGGGGATGTTGTCCCATGGGTTTACCCATTCTTAGGCCTATTTTGTATGTATAAATAGAAGGCTAGGCAATGTAAGAAGTAGTTGAGTTGTTGCAAGTTGGCTAAGTGATAGAGTTGGATCTGTGTGATCAATAATTGTAAGGCTTTGTGCATACTGTGTGAGACTTGCAGAGCTAAGTGCAATTCATTGTAAGGGGTTGTGGCAAGCTACGTTCTTAGACCTACTCAGGGAAGGAGGATCTAGCGAGCTACGTAGATCTCTTGTCCTCTACGAAGTAGGGTTTTTTAGGCTCTGTGCATGTAACCTATTGAAGAAGCTAAGAAAGAAGAGAAGAGTTGGTGAATGTAGCCCCTGGATGGGGGTGAACCACATACATGTTGTGTTGCTTTACTTTGTGAAATGTGTTGATGTGATTATATGTTAATGTTCTTAGGTCTTTGATATAAATGAATGATATGTCGATGCTTACTGATTAATAATATGGATGGATGTTAGATCTAACTGATACACATGTGCTTAGTGTTGAACCTGTTAAGATCTGATCTGTTTCATCATGCTAAGTGTTGTTAGATGTTGCATCTGGCTGAATACTATGTTTTACTATAATTAGGGTTTAACTACGCTATAACTAAGAACTGAATATTGATAAATATAATTGTTGAGTGCTCTGTTAAGTGATTAGAATCACATATCTATGTCCCAGCTAAGGTTGCAGACACTGGAGTCCTACAACCACCCCTGCCTCTACTTCGGGTGAGACTTCATCTACTTCACAGGTGTTTCCAAAAGGGTCGGTAGTTAGGGTTTTGTTGGTGCGTTGTTGTAGCATTGAACCCTGCATCTGCTCCTGTGCCAACAAATGGTTTCATTGCCTGGACCTGAAACTGTGATTGTCGGGAACTGAGGAAGAAGAAGCTTTGTGGAAATATCTGACTTGAAACTATGATTGTTGGGAACTGAGGAAAAAGAAGCTTTGTGCAAATACCTGACCTGAAATTGTGAAATCTCTGTGCACAGATATTTCTCTCTAGTGCACAATATTCTACTTAATTTGTGAAGCTCTGTGCTAAATAAAGAATTTCGATCTATAGAAAAGAGGTAAGATCTGAATGCTTTGTGCTCTGATAAAGGTAAGAATAGTGAAAAGTTTTAAGATCTGGAAGCTTTGTGCTCTGCTGAAGATAATATTAGTGGAAATTTTTGTTTCTAAAGTATGGATATAGGTATGTTTAATAAGATTTATCCTAGATTGAAAACTAGGGCACTGATTGAAGAAAGAATATTTGATATGAGTATATCTGATAAAAATAGTGAAAGATATGTTATACCTATGCATAGAAAGAATGTTTGGACTAACGAATGGATGCAGGATCCTAGAAAGATTTTTTTCCAGATTAGCTACCATGATCCTAGTGCACAGTATAGGAAAGGATGGGGATCATTTAAGAGAAAGAGAGGATTAACCCTTTTGTTACAGTTGCAGAAGATCGGGACATATAGCTAAGGAATGCCCTGGAAAGAAACCTAGTTGCCTCGGTTGCAAATCTATGGACCATGAAGTATTGGATTTCCCTAGAATGATTTCTAAGGTTGAAAGAATGAATATGAACCAAGAAAACCCTAAGGCATATCTAGAAAATGAGATTATGAAAGAACCCCAAAAAGGATCAGAGAAAGTATTACTACAGATGCAAGGAACCTTGAATGACCACCGACACGTCAGCTTATCAGAGATATTTAAAGAAAAATAATGTATTGAAGCAAGAATAGGAGACTTCGACATTGACTATGTTATGGATGAGGAAACACAGGTGAATATCATGAACGAAAGAACTTGGGAAATTATAGGAAAGCCTGCTATGACTCCTTCATTAGGAGGAATAGGATTATTCAAAGGAACGTTGATAACCCTATGTGGAAGACTTACCGAGATATCTATGAGTGCTCATGGAACTTCGACAAAGAAAAAATTTGAAGTTGTTAAATTTATTGAGAACAACGCTCCATTTGATATGTTATTAGGAAAATCATGGATTGAATAATATCAGGCCAGAAGGAAAGAATAATAAGTCTTATAACAAAAGAAGCAAGAATTGAAATATTTCATGACTAGGAGGATTGCACACTTGATTGAAGAACAAGAGAACTAGGCGAAGCTACTTCAAACCAGATATTTGGATATCGAAGTTGGAAGAACATTAGAATACCTAAAAAATATTGAAGTACCTATTCCAGGTACAGATGAAGTATTACCCTTGATTTATGTGAAGGAACCTCAACAATGTGAAGCTACTCTGCCAAAAGAAGATAAGAACTAGAATGGAAAAAGGAATTCTGAGATGAATCTCACTGGAAAGAAGGATAGAAAACTAAGTAAGAAGAGAGATAAGATTGAAAATTTACCAAAGGTTCCCGAGGGAACTTCATAGAAGGAAAATTTTCAAAATTGGAGCTTCACCGGAATATTAGAACAACGTCACATGGCACTTCACCATGGTGAAGAAATATAGTTGTTAGAGATAATATAACCATTCAAACGACGACTCGAATGGGTAGAAAGGCATTTATGATCAGAAAGTTCACCACCAGACCATTGGGACTACACCACAATGGAAAGGACTAAGTTAATGAAGGCTTTTCACCCATTGCAAGAGATATGTTGCCAATTTATCTATTTATCCCGTCGCGCCACGCAACGAGAACACTTTTTATAACTGTGAATATGAGCCCGAAAAATAGTTGAGTTCGCAAAGTAATCACCATGTTAGTGCCATCTATCCCATTGCATTGAACAATTTCTCTTCGAACCCAAGAAATTCAACCATGAGTGTGCATGTCGAACGAGCTTAACGTTGTAGAGAAGATTGTCGAAGAAGTTCTTATTAACCTAATGACTAAAAGAGTAATGTCTGAAAGATTGATGTCTACAAGTATTCAAGCATCATCGATGAGAGGAATGCAAGCCTCTTCGTCAACTACTCATGGAGCCGGATCATCCCGATCATCAGCAAAAAAGAGAACCAAACACGGAGACGACCTAGCCAATGTGAAGCTGATCCCATCCATATTTCCCGATTACATCCCACCTCTGGTCGGGGCAGTGATTCGAGATATTGTGCCAAGGGAATTCGAGTACACCATAATTACTGCGTACCTCCCAAAGAGGATACGCGTAGTTCGTGCATAGTAGGATAAGATCACAACGTGGAATTTCAGTGACTTCAACCTTGGAGATCAAGAAAACTATATTATGCTTGCCCCATATAAGTACCTAACCAAGACGAAGGGGAAGAACTCAATTATAATCCCTTAGTCATGGACGATGAACCTTGCATAGTCCACTCTGTTAAATGTCATGAAGATTACACACTTCGGAAGGCGCCAGGAAGTGAATGCCTATGTCAAGTTATTTCTTTCATGTTACCATGGTGGCTACCTATGGATAGGCCACCGGTTTACAATCAACCTGACATTGATCCATAGGATCATAGGCTTGAGTATGCAAGGACCCGATCCAAGGGAGTTATATTCAGGAAAATCCACAGACCGCGTACTAGCCCAGAAAATCAAGGATACATATGGAGATGTCGAAAAGGGAACGTGGTGCCACATTGTAGCCTCCATCTAGAATGGTGCAATGCACCTCGCCTGTCAGCTAATTGTAGGAAAGTTAGTAAGGAAAAACAGACCTACGTAAGTCACAGGCTTTGTTGTTGACCTCATGGGAAAGTGCGTAGAAGGTTTACATATGAATTGGGTGAAGTACCTGGTGAATCAGCTGGAGATAAACTGTCACGAAGCCCAGGATCAGGGCTATGAGTTCCATTTGAGTTGGCTCCTGATCCTTATCGCCTTTGTTTCCTAGGAGATGCCAGAAGGTGCGACCTTCCCAAATATTGAACCATTCAAGCCTCTTGCCACGAAGTTCACTACCCTTTGGTACTCAAGTGATATGAAAAAATAGTGGCATTCAAACTCTTTTTTTCATACGTACTAACTTCAGCTAAAGAGAGACATAAAAGAAGAACCTCTCATGAATCCGAACACCTTACAGAGATTCCCACCTCTGATGAAGTTCTGCGCAGATAGGAACTTCATCTACCTTACAGCGTGAGTCGATTAACATAAGGAGCAACTGTTGTGGTTTTACAAGCTCATGGAAGAGGATCATGAGGTGATCATTAAGGACTGGTTAGAAGACCTCCATATTCCAGCAGACCCTGCAGAGATGTCCAACCCTGACAGCCCAGAAACCATGCATGATACACACAGACCTAGTAAAACAAAGAAGACCGAAGAGGTCCAAGAATTAAGAAGTGCTTCAGGAAATATTGCTTCAGTATCACCCGACTGAGGGGGTGATGACGAAGCAAAAGAAATAAATGGTAAAGGATCCGAGAAGAAGAAAGGAGAAGTAACACCACCAAGAGATGAGACCAATCCCCTGAATAAGATGAAGGTTTCTCCCACAAAACCTTCTTCTCGGAAGAAATCGAGAGCCACCATGACCAAGATGAAGACCATGCTTACTACTGATGACTTTGACTTCATCATAGCCACCCTCAATGATGCTTCGCTGGAAATCATGGAGAAACAAGAAGATAAGCAGGAGGAAATTTATGATATACTTAAGGTCGAGTTATGAGGGGTACAACAGGCCCTTCAGTTCAGCCGCACAATGTCCACTGTGCCCTTGTCATCAGGATAACCAGATTTGGGGGATGAGCCAACCGAAATCCATCGATTAGCTGATGCAGTCGAAGATCATCTTCGTCATGCACAAGAAGAAGCAGATCAAGCTACCCAGACCTTGAATAAAGTACAAGGTGACATTGTAGAACAATGCAGAATTGCAGAACAAGAGAATGTTTATCTCCAGGTCGAATTTGAAGCAGAGAAATCATAGATGCAGCAAGAGAAAGAATAGTTGCTCATAGAGAAAATTGAAGTAAAAGAAGTAGTAAATAGATCCCTCTGCTCTGTGACAGGCTTAGAGATACAGGCTGAAGACCAAGACACAAACCAATTAGAGAAGCTCATAGAAGCTCTCCAATAGCTACAACAACGAGTAATATATTTAAAGCTCTGCACTATACCTGACACCCCACAGGATGTAAGGGGCCAAAGGGAAGCAACTGCTCGAAGCACAGTTGAAAGAATAAAAGTCCTTTCTCTGGAATGAAAGAAACTGAGTAATCGCAGTGCCCAAATGTATGAACAACTCACTAAGGATCCAGAATTGAAGGCACTGGAGTCGCAGCTCCAGGAAGTGAAGTATCAAGCAGAGACAATACAGGCGAAGTTGAAGCCCCTGTCAGCTGTGGAAAGAATGAAGCTATTCGAAGAGAAGCACACTGCCCAGCTATAGGCCCATACTATTTAGATCAGAGTTATGGAAGTAACTCAGAGGCTCCAACCTATACAGGATGAGTCTTACCAAATGTTCACAGAAATGGAAGGTCGAGGAGAGGAACTGGAGCAAGTTGTCACTACAGCTCAACAACACCTCCGAAGCAGTCATACAAGAGTTCACTGAACAGAAGGCCATAGCACAAAAACAAGTCAGAGAAGCTTGATCCAAGCTTGAGGATTTTGAAGCAAGACTAATCAGATTAGAGTGACTCGGGACAAGTCACAGGTGAGTGTTGGGGGCATGTTGGCCCTTGACCAAGTTTTGAGGACCCTTGGCCATATTTTACCTAATTTTGGGACCTCAATAGGCTGTTGAAGGCAGAGCACAATATGAAGTGGAGACTGTGGGATCTCGGCCCCTTTTAGGGCCCTTTTTGGGATTTTGGATTATGTAACGGTTATGGGGATGTTGGCCCATGGGTTTACCCATGATTCGGCCTATTTTGTATGTATAAATAGAAGGCTAGGAAATGTAAGAAGTAGTTGAGTTGTTGCAAGTTGGCTAAGTGCTATATTTGGATCTGTGTGATCAAGAATTGTAAGGATTTGTGCATACTATGTGAGACTTGTAGAGCTAAGTGCAATTCATTGTAAGGGGTTGTGACAAGTTGCATGCTTATACCTACTCAGGGAAGGAGGATCTAGCAAGTTGCGCATATCTCCTATCCTCTGTGGAGTAGGGTTTTTGAGGCTTTGTACATGTAACCTATTGAAGAAGATAATAAAGAAGAGAAGAGTTGGTGGACGTAGCCTCAGGGTGGGGATGAACCACATACATTTTGTGTTGCTCTTCTTTGTGCAATGTGTTGATGTGATTATATGTTAATGTGCTTAGTGCTTTGATATAGATGAATGATCTGTCGATGCTTAGTTATTAATAATATGGATGGATGTTACATCCCACTAATATACATGTACTTAGTGCTGAACCTATTAATATATGATCTTTTTCGTCATGCTAAGTGTTGTTAGATGCTAGATCTGGTTGAATATTTTGTTATACTATAATTAGGGTTTAACTATGTTGTAACTAAGAACTGAATATTGATAAATATAATTGTTGAGTGCTCTATTAAGTGACTAGAATCATAGATCGGTGTCCCAGCTAAGGTTGTAGACATTGGAGTCCTGCAACCACCCCTACCTCTACCTTAGGTGAGACTTCATCTGCTTTGTACGTGTTGCCAAAAGGGTCGGTAGTTAGGGTTTTATTGGTGCGTTGTTGTAGGATTGAACCTTGCGTCTACCCCTGTGCCAACATGCATGTAACTGCATTTTTATTTTCCTATTCATGGCCACAGACATTTTTTTGGTATATTTTCACATGGATCTGCAGTGTAATTCAAATTGGCAACCATGTATGAAAAATCAGTGCAGAATGTAATGAGAAACTACTTCCCCATCACTCCACTTTTGGTTTTTTTATAATGTATTTTGGCAATCGCAGATACTTCTTTGACCTCTCACATTAGGGGGAATTTGCTATAGGAAGATTTTCCTCACCCTATGCAATCTTGCACAGAGGGCCTTTTTCCATTTCCCTATGTAGACTTTTCATCCCTTTTTTCAAATCCTAGAGTTAAAAAATACATTTTTTCCACATGTACGCACCTTGCCTACTATACAACATGTGTATATACAGGTTGCACCACTACATCCCACGTACATTGGGATTTGTGCCCGAAATGAAAAATGGTGTTAGGTTTCCATGTCACGACAGGAGATCTATGATCCTTGGCCTTCCATATACTGGAAACATTTCGACTTGGCCCTTCAGTTACATTTGAAGGCTATAAATGGGTCAATTCTGAGCTATAGAAAAGGAGAGAAAGAATTCAAATTTGATAGAAAAGTTAATCTGGAGAAATTATTCACTTCACATTGAGTCTGCATCCCTTTGTCCTTTAAGTCTGAACACAGTGTTCAACCCCCAAGCTCTTCCCTTATTGATTGAGAACTTAATTGTCTCTCTTCTATGAGATTGCATTTGGTGGAGGATTGAAGTGGTGGAGGCCCAGCTGGAAGGAACTTAGTTTCTTGGTTCTGAACTGTGACAACACGAAAGTTTTTAACTTTTTCACTTATGTTGATCATATATTAATAGAAATACTCTTTTCCCTTCCAATTGATATCTTACAAATATTTGAATTATTATTCCATGGACCTATTTGTTATGTATATTAATGGATTATGCTATTGAATGTGATAACATCATATATTATCACCATATTCTTTCTTTTCTTGGTTGTTGAGGACTAGTTGTAGGTGTATTGCTTTGGGTCAAGTTCTTAACGGTGGACTTCATCAAATGTCTGGATGACGTAGGCATTTTATCTTGTCTTGATAGCATATTTGTTTATATAGCATACTAGATAATAGAGTTGATTTCTGTAGTCATTTCCATCTGTTGTGGTTTACTCCTAGCCATAGAGATATTTTCCTCGTAACACAATATGTTGACACTCCACCAAAGAAACCCAAGAGGACAACTAGGGCAAGGGGCCATCATGTTGCGACTCCGATAAAATAAATCCATGAAAATGATGTTGAGGAGATCTCCATCAAACACCCTACAAAGAGAGTCAGAGGGTTCAAAAAGAGGAAACCTCATGTTCCAAAGAAAAGAAGAATTATCCACAAGGTTGCAACTCAATGCAAATGATGAAAACTTGAGCTGGAAGAAAAATCACAAAAGGATTACTAGGAAGTAAATGAAGCAATTGAGATAAAACCCTCCATTGACACATGAGAACCAATGGAAGGAACCAGCCTGGAGGCTGATGAGGCCTTTGCTAACACACAAGAACCAAAAAAATCCTCTCTTGTAGAAGGGCTTATCTCCCTCCTTGAGGCATATTCATATGAAGAATAACGAGAAGAAAAATCTCCTACTGTCCCACAAGAACAAGTTCAGATCCCTTCTAGAGAACATCATGAAAACACAAAATAAATAGAGGAGGAACATCAAGCCAAGGATCTTGCGTCTCCACAAGAACCATTGGAGATAACTCCCTAGGAACATTCTTCCAAGCCTCAAGAATCACAGAAAGAGGAACCAAAACACTCTTCTAGTTCACAAGAAAAACATAAGCTAGAACTAGAGGCTCTTGTTGACCCACAAGTGCCAAGAAGAATCACTTATGGGGAAAATATTAGTAATGCACAGGCTCCTCCACAGGAAACAGAGGCTCTTGCTGACCCATAAGAACGAGCAAGAAGTACTCTTAAGGAAATAAGTGCCAATCCAAAAGAGAAATAGTAATTAGAGCTAGAGGTCCATACTGATCCATAAGAACTAGTAGGGAAAACTCTTTGGGAACAATCTGCCAACTCACAAGAATCAAACAAAGAAGAAATATAAGTAGAAGTGATTCATGATCCAAAAATAATTTTTTTTCAAGAAAATTCTACTAATGCACATGAATAAGAAAAGAAAGAACCAAAAATAGAGACTATTAAGCCTAAGAGGAAAGTTATTGCTACATCTTGGGTAAACATTCTGCACTCCTTACCTATTTATGCATCTTTGGTAAAAAAAAATAGAACGTTGATAATGAAGAACTGGAAGATACAACTCAACCTAAACATGTTGAAGGGTGAGCTTGATGAACAAAGGGCACATGAGAAATGAAGTTACCTTGTAGCAAGTTCTATTTTTGCAAGGGAACCCTTCATTAGATTACAAGAAACAACTAAAATTAAGGAAACATGGGAAGCAATTGTCCATGCCGCACACTTTATGTTAATTGATGAGGCCATTCAGACCAAAATAGAGAAAGCAATAGCAGAAGATAGAGGAGTTACAATAGGGCATGACACCAGTGAAAATAAGGGGGAAGAAGAGGAGGTAGATTGTAGTGTTAGTGACCTCCATGGAAGCCCCAATTTCTCTAATCCCGAGTGATTGTAGGTTTCATAGGGACATGAAAATATTTTGGGTTGGGGGAGGTGACGGGTGCCTAAATTGGCATACTTTCAAAACCTGTCTAGTACCTTTTTCCTTATCATTTTCCACTAATCATTCCCTTTTTTATACCTTCCTTATCTAGTTTTGTCTCACTTCTCACCAAGGTATGAATCTTCCCCATATGTCATTTTTGTAGAAATTTCAATACAAATTAAGTATTTCCTATGATTGTCCTGATCTAACAATTATACGCCACTATTAAATACATAATCTCTTCTACTATTATTCTTGCAGAAAATTAAACCATGATCACAACCACAATCACAAAGTGAAATATCAAGAACACATAAGTTTTACCAGGAAAGCCTAAAGCTAAAAACCCCACTATCATATATTATGTATATCATGAATCATGAAACAATCTCATACAAAACTCTAATCCAAGAGCTCTCAGTACAATACAATCGTCTCACACTGTCATACACAAATCAACAAATACATGTGCCAATTCTTGTGTCCAAACAGCTTGCCTCCTCTGCACAATCTCCGTAATTCGAATTCTCACAATTGAACTACAATTGCCTAGTTTTCACATGGTCATAAGCATATTCACTGCATGTGTGATCAAATCACAACTGATAGCCAAACTGTCCCTTTCACCTGTTATCTCAATTGGGTCTCCACTGGATCTGACATGCATGTAGTTAACCGTGGCGAATCTTTAGTTGCATGTCATTTCACTGATTTACTGAACTCTCACTAGTGCATGTTTAGTTACAACTAGTACAACTGATTTTAACTCACTTAACTACACTTATAATTCTGTTACAAATCCAACTCACTCAGTTATGAATGAAATAATAGATTAATATTTATTGTCCAATTTATTTAAGGAAAAAATAAATTAGACACATGTTTCTTGTTGACTTTTCAACACTCCCTCTTAACAAGAAAGGGATTATCCTTCACCCCAATCATGTCTCTATGATATTCGAATTTTCTCATGGTGAGCACCTTCGTCAGAATGTCTACATCCTGATCTTCCATGGGAATGTATTGAAGCAACATGATCTTCCACTGCACACAATCTATGAGATGATGATATCGGATATCTATATGCTTAGATCTGTCATGAAACACATGATTAATCGAGAGTTTAATGCAACTCTGATTATTACAATAAATCACTGTCGGATCTAAATGAGAACCAAACAAACCAACCAAGATCTTCCTCATCCAGATATCCTCACATGCATCTTGACTTGATGCCATGTATTCTGCTTCCACTGAACTGAGTGCCACGGATCTTTTCCTGTTGTACCAAGAAACAACTGTAGATCTGATACTAAAGATCCCCCCTGATGTGCTCTTTCTGTCCGTTGGGCTGCCCACCCAATATACATATGTGAATCCATGAAACTTCAGCTCATCCATCTATCTGTACCATAATCCATACTCAGATGTGCCCTTCAGATATCGTAGGACATGCTTACCTGCCTTCCAAAAGAGTTTGGTAGGATTGACCATCACTTGACTTAGCTGGTTAACCGCATAGAAAATGTCCAGTCTCGTGTTCACTAAATACATTAGCGAACCCACTAATTGTCGATAGAAAGCAGCATCCACTACTTCTCCAGAAGTAGCATCCTCTTTCCTCCAATTTCCTAGAAGAGGAGTATCCATGGGTTTCTAGACCTCCATGTGAAACTTACGCAGTATCTCCCTTGCATACTTTCCTTGAGACACAAAAAGTTCACCATCTCGCTGCCATATTTCCAATCCAAGGAAATAATGAAGAAGGCCCAAATCCTTCATATCAAACTCCTTTGCAAGGTCCTCCTTACATGAGTGTATCAGCTACTCATCACCAGTCAGTATTAAATCATCAACATAAAGAACAATGATTAAAAGCTTACCCTCCACCACAATTTGGTATAGGTTTGCATCCGCTTCACTTTTGGTGAAGCCCAATCCAGTGAAATAGTTGTCTATCTGAGTGTACCAAGCATGGGGTGCTTGCTTCAGCCCATACAATGCTCTCTTGAGCCTACACACATGTGACTCTTAGTCAAAGGTCTCAAACCTTTTGTTTGTTCATTGTACACTTCTTCCTCAATGATCTCGTTGAGGAACACAGTTTTAACATCCATCTGATGAATGTGCCAGCCCACCTGCACTGACAGTGCAAGGATGGATCTTATGGAAGAGTACCTTGCAACAGGTGCAAAGGTCTCATCATAATCTATCCCCTCAATCTGTGAGAAGCCCCGAGCCACAAACCTAGACTTGTATTTCTCTAGACTCCCATCAACAGCTTGCTTTACCTTGTAGATCCATCTCGAACCTACCACTGATTTGTCGACCAGTCTTGGGACAATTTCCCATGCACTATTTTTGACAATGGAGTCATACTCCTCTACCATAGCATCAATCCAAGTGGGGTCCTGCATTTCTTCCTAAAAGGAAGATGGTTCAGTCACAATACATTTTCTCATGAGAGCCATGTATCTAACAAATCGATCAGGAGACCATCTCTGTCTGCGCTGTGAAGTAGGGGTTCCTACATTCTGTGCAACATCTAGTCTAAATCTGTCAGATTTCATGGTGTGCTTTCTTCCATTTCTGATGGATGGCTCTACTTGAGTGGTTTCCTCCACTCCATGAACCTCTTCATGTGGCTAGTCCACATCTTGAGACTCATCCTTGGGAACCAACAGTTTGTCTTCTGCATGCAAGTCTAGCTCCCTCTCAAGCGACAACCACATGGCTTTCCCCTCATCGAATTTTATATCCCATCGCATAACATTCATCCTACTATTCAAAAAATACACATGATAATTATGGGGTGTTTCTGTGTACCCCAAAAATATACCAACTTCAGCAGTCGGTTCCAGCTTCTTCCTGACATCCTTGGTCACATGCACATAAACAGATGAGCCAAAAATTTTAAAATGAGAAACATCAGGTTTATTACCAGTAAAAGCATCTTCAGGTGTACTCATGCCAATTACTCTATGAGGACAACAGTTCTGCACATAAACCATAGTATTGCATGCTTTTTCCCACAAATGCATTGGTAGGCCCTGATCTTGCAACATTGCTTGTGCTGCACCCATGGTCCTTCTGTTCTTTCTCTCTGCGACCCCATTTTGTTGTGGGTTATGAGGCGCTATGAGTTCTCTTCGAGTTCCTTCTCTACTACAGAAGTCTTTTAATTCGTTAGAGATGTGTTCTCCACCATTATCGCTCGTTAGAGCCTTCACTTACTTCCCTGACTCTTTCTCCACCAATGTTTTAAACTCACAGAACTTTGAGAATGTTTGATCCTTCCTCTGCATGAAGAATATCTAGCATTTCCGAGAAAAGTCATCAACAAAAATAACATAATACCTATGTTTTGTTGTTGAAGAAATCGAGAATGGTCCACACACGTCCGTGTGAATTCTCTCCAGGATCACTGAAGCATGGTTCTCCTTTTCATGAAAGGTGGACTTTACATACTTCCCCAGGGTGCACCCCTTTCACTGATCTAACTAAGAAAGTGTTCCCCTTGGAAGTCTAGTAGATATTTGTTGCATGATATTAAAGGCTCCATGATGAAGATGGCCCAATCTCTTGTGCCATCATTCGCCCTCATCCTGACTCACCACTTTTTTTGCCTTGCCTATCATGGCACTACATCCATATACCTTGAGCATGTAGAGATTCTTAACTAGAATCCCTATATTCTTGACTTGACCCATTGCTTTATGTTGCAGGTAGGCTTTTCCACTGCTAAAAACAACATCATATCCTCTATCCTCCAACATTGCGACTGAGACCAAGTTTTTCTTCAGACCTAGAACATGCATAACATTTTTCAATTGAAATGGTTTACCTGACTCCCTATGAAAGGTAATGGTACCAATACGAGTTGCACTGTAGCGTCCCTCATGAAGAAATTAAACACAAGAACAACAATTGACAAAATAGAGACAATAACAGCAACATGGCGGAAAAGGAATAATAGCCAACACACACTTATTCACTCCAATGTTACATATTTATAGTACAATGGATGATGCCACCTCATAGAGATATTTTCTCTAGATCCTAAAATCATGCATTATGACTAGGCTAGGCAATCTTAACTAACTCATTAGTCATCACTTGAGGATATATTACTAATATCCTAAATGAATAATACAAATATATGGTGAGAATTTAGACTTAGTGATTGGTAAAGGTAAGCCATAGGCTAACATTCCCCCCCTCAATCACAAGTCCGATCAATAATACCAGCAATAAAGCATAAACTGGTATCAATTCCATGTCTTCATACTGAAACTCCTGAGCTGAGTCAC
>ML783490.1:240391-251237 GCA_009831015.1 Picea engelmannii | reverse complement strand
TTTCTCCTCCAAGTCAATGAAAGACTCTTTATCTCCTGTCAAGTGGAAGGAAGCACCACTATCCAAATACCACACCGATCCCGATGCATTTGAAGCCATGCATGCGATCAAAGTGAAGTCAAGTTCAAATTGTGAGAAAAGAGCCTCACCAGTTGCAGATCCAACAACCGTCTTGTTCTTCCTCTTTTGTGGACAGTTAGTAGCGAGATGCCCATGTTCATGACAGTGAAAACACTTCACTTTGGACAAATCCAGCTTCTTGACTTTAGACTCGGATTTTGGATGGAATTTCTTCCCTTTCCCTTTCCTTTCCTTGGCAGTCAAAGAACAATCCTCTTCATCATCATGCTTTGATGAAGATCCATCTCTGGTGTTCCACCTAAACTCCTCTTGCACTAGATCCAACCATAGTCATTCCCAATCTGGCAATTTTTCCCTTCCATTGATAGAGTCTTGATAACTGCTCCAACTCTTAAGAATCCCTAGGAGCACCAAGATCACCAAATCATTAGTAGCGACTGTTATTCCCACACTTCCAAGCTCATCCCGACATTGGACAAGCTTCGTGAGATATTTTGGAATGGTGTCGCCCTTTTCCATCTTGATCTTCCTGAGTTTATCTTTGAGCGCCAATTTCCTATGGTTTCTACTATTTTGGAACAGATCCGTCAAAACCTTCCACATTGCATGTGGTGTGGTTTTCCCATGGATACTTGAGACAATGTGGTCTCGTACTCCCTCCAACAGAATCCTCCTTGCCTTTGCCACTTTCTTTTGCCATGCATCAAGATTTGCATTGTCTATTGCATCCAGCTTAGGAACATCTCTATCAATGTAATCCTTCAAGCCATTGTCTTCGAGCACTGCCTCCATCCTATCCTTCCAAGCAATGTAGTTAGATCTGCCCTCGAGTGCATACTCCAACCTCAAGCCATTGAAAGACATTTCGATCTTGAATCAACTGTCACACCAAGAAAGTATTGCAAATTCAAATGTTATCCAACCACCAAAATTCAACTGCTGCAATGCCTCTTTCCCTGGGAGGTTTGCACCCCACTTGAGAGCATCCTGAGGGAAGTTCACACCCTACCAATGTCTAGCCTACAAACTCTCCAAGGAAGTTCACACCCTGCTAGTGTATAGCCAGTGAACTTGACTGGAAGGTTCGCACTGTAATGCATTGTGGGGTGAGGGATGTTCGCACTTCTCCCTTAAGAAGTCTGCGAGAATGTCAATGAAGTTCGCACCCTGCCTTTGAGTAGGGTGCAAGAATTTATTCTTTGAGAACTGAGCGTAATATACAGTACTAAAGTTCGCACCCTACTAGAGACGGGACCTGCGAGAATGAAATTATGTTCGCACCTCACTTCCATAGCTTCGTGGCCTCCATGGCTCTGATACCATGTAGAAATTTCAATACAAATTAAGTATTTTATACGATTCTCCTGATCTAACAATTATATGCCACTGTTAAATACAAAATCACTTCTACTATTATTCTTGCGGAAAATTAAACCATGATCACAACCACAATCACAAAGTGAAATATCAATAACACATAATACAAAAGTTTTACCGGGAAAGCGTAAAGCTAAAAACCCCACTATCATATATTATGTATATCATGAATCATGAAACAATATCATACAAAACTCTAATCCAATAACTCTTAGTACAATACAATCATTTCACACTGTCATACACAAATCAACAAATACATGTGCCAATTCCTGTGTCCAGACAGCTTGCCTCCTCTGCATAATCTTTGCAATTCAAATTCTCACAACTGAACTACAATTGCCTAGTTTGTACATGCTCATAAGCATATTCACTGCATGTGTGATCAAATCACAACTGATAGCCAAACTTTCCCTTTCACCTATTATCTCAACTGGGTCTCCACTAGATCTGACATGCATGTAGTTAACCGTGGCGAATCTTCAGTTGCATGTGAGTTCACTAATTTACTGAACTCTCACTAGTGCGTGTTTAGTTACAACTAGTACAATTGATCTTAACTCACTTAACTACACTTATAATTTTGTTACAAATCCAACTCACTTAGTTATGAATGAAATAATAGATTAATATTTATTGTCCAATTTATTTAAGGGAAAAATAAATTAGACACATGTTTCTTGTTGACTTTTCAACAATTTTTGTAATATTATTACATATTTCTTAAGTAACATGTTACTTTCATGCACTAAAACTACTATACAAGATAAATTGGAGTGGCTTCCTTACAAAATTCGTTGCTCTAGTAGCTACAACTCCTTACAATGGCTGCAATTCCTCTTTGTTGCTATGACTCTTAGCATAATACAATTGTTGCAACTCTGAGTATGATACTGTTGGATTCAAGTCTATTTTGGGAAGAAAGTCTATTTTGGGTGCCTGCCTATTTTTGGGAGAAAGATATGTTTTGGGAAAGACCTATTTTTGGAGAGAAAGATCTAATTTTAGAGCACATGCAACATGTGGCAAGAAAGAAGCATGTGGTAAAATAAGGAAAAGCAACATGCAAGGGGAAAAGAAACATGACACGCAGGAAGACAAGCCTAACCATGATAGGGTTAGGGTTATTGACAAATATTGTCACAACTATAAGCCTATAAAGTAGTATAAATAAGGACCTGGGAGGGCTAGGAAAAAGGTGGAGGGGGGTTTGGGAGGTTCAAGAGTTTAGACTATAATTGTAAGCAAGTTTGTTATGATTCTTATAGTAGAGTTGAATAATTTATTCCTTGAGGGTTAGGTCACACAATGAGGAGCCTGGTGTGATCTAGTCAGAATCATAGAGTGTACTTACCTTCATTTTTATTGTATTACAGAAGATGTAATGCATGGGGTGCAATATTTTGCAGCCAAATAAATAAAAGAGAAGAGAAGCCAGATCTTTGAGAATGTAGCCCTAGGAGGGAGTGAACTATGGTAAACCTTGTGTTCTATGTGATTGTTGTTGAATACTTTACATTTTTTTTTATCATTATCTTAAGAATGAATGGTTAAAGTAGTTATATTAGCATGAATGCATAGGGTTAAATATGAATGAATAATAGAAGTAGATGAATGGTTAACAAGGATAATGTATAAGGGAGAAATAACCCAACAACAATCCCCACTCATTCCTAGAATGAAAGCAGCTGAGTATTGTAGTCCCCCATAAAATCTATCTCGAGTGAGACTGCATTGTGTACCCTATGCACAACGTTTCCTTCTATTTTACGAGGAGGGTCGATATTTTTGAGGGTTTTGTTGGAAACTTGTTTGACATTAGAACTTGGGTCAGCTAAAGAAGAAGTAAGACAACAAATGGTTTTTTTTTTTTGGCTAGAATTGCACAAGATTGAGTGGACGGGGGATCTGTGGAAGAAAAGAGTGGAGGATGAAACTATAGAAGGAAATGTTTCGTCCATGGAATCCAACGAAGGAGGATATTGAAAGATGGTTGAAAACAAAGGAACTTGAGTTTGCACAGAAGGAAAACAAATCCCTAAGTTAACACTGCATAAATATCTCGACAGATACGTGTTTACTGACTTGCATGAAGTCTTTTTTTGTTGCTTACAACATTTGTTATAGGAGTGGTTATTGAGGTTAAAGGACAACCACCCTAGGAATTGGATTAGATAGTTTGAGTGGAATCATGTGGAGATCGTGTAGTTACAACAAGTTAATAACAAATTCACATGCGCATTAGATTTCTGGTTAGACAATATTGTTGCAAGGTTTATCAATGAATTTGCAGTATATACCATGAAGTCCTACACTGCAATAGAGTAGGATTTTCTTACGGGACCTAGAGGTAGGTACATCAGATCGTTTTATAATTCAATCAATATTTTATTATATGACAATGGTGTGATCACCATGGAATCAAACAACTAAAATTCCCTACATGCATGAGGGAAGGGGGGGAAGCACTGACAGGAGGTTGAGATATGGACTTGGACATGGATAATGGAAATAATAAGGAGGCCATGGAACCAATCATGATGGAAGAGGAATATATAAATCATATAATGGAAAAGGATAGAAATACGTGCAACATAATACCTTACCAATATAAAATGAATAACAAGAAGAGATCCATAGCCGACATAGAGGGCTTGGCAAGCGATGAAGAAGAAGTAGAGGATATTTGTGTTGTGGAGTAGATTGAGAAAATCATGAATGTAACATATTAAAGGAAAACATGAGGTCAAGGGTCAGGAACATAAGGAAGAACTCCAATCTAGATCACCATCAGTGTGAAACCTACAACCCCATGTGCAACTAATACACAAAAAATAACACTAGAGTTTAGACAACTGAATTTTAGTGGAAGAAGAACAACAAAACATGGATCCAATCAAGGAAAATCAATTTGGGGAGAAAGTTCAAGAAGTAACAGTCAATTATCTACATCACGCGAAGATAGTATCTCAACACAATTCAAAATGGCAGGATATGATCCCACGATCAGATTACCAGAATTTTTGGGAGAGGCATAAGAGGACTCTGTAAAGAACGTATTCATTTGTGAGAAGATCTGGGAATAAAAGTAGATCAAAGATGAGGATACAAATATCACGTAGTTAGCTATCTGTTGATGGGCGAAATTGTCCATCCGTCAATTGAGAGAGTGGAACCGGTCCGGGGTTCTCTAAATAACCCAAGCCGTTTGGAATGAACCACCCTGACGAGTTTAACGGCTCCGTTGGCCGCTCTAGAGTCCTAAGAAAACCAAAGAGAAAACTAATCTAAACTAACTAATCTATTTAAAACAAATAAAACAAACTAAACTAACTAAAACTAATAAAACAAACAAACTAAAACTAAATACAAGAAACTAAACTAACTAACAAAAACAAACTAATATACTAATATAATTAAAACAAACTACTAAATTAAACTAAACTAAATAAAAACTACTCTAAATATTATATACAATCTACTAATTACTATTAATTAACCGTCTAATTACTAATTGAATTACAATTTATTCGCAAATATACAATATACACACTTGCATATTTGAATAAAACCTGTAAAACTTATGTGTTTTCTGCCTTAAGACAGCCAGAGATATTTTTATATTTTTATATTTTATGAATAAGAAATAAAACCTACTGAAATTAAACGATCTAATATATTTACTAAAATTAAACAATCTAATATATTAAACATATAAATCTAACTAACAATACTAACAAATATGCTAACAGATAAATGACAGATTGACCTGGAGGCGCTCCTAATTTGTCCTGTGTATGATGACTTCGAAGCTGGTCAGAGGAAGGAAACTCGCACCGGTTAGTCCATAAGCTTCTCGTAAACGACAGGCTATGTTTCTCTTTGAGTTGGTTTACAGGACAAACAAGACATAAAAAATCATAACAATTATAAGATTTATAAATCTTTGCAATAAGGGAAACATGTTATGCAAAAAATTTTACTTTATAATTCAACTTATGAAGAAGAGAAATATGTCGTTCACAAACTGAATTAAGCAATTGATATGTTCTTTAAATACTTAGAAGAAACCAGATATGGATAACAATGATTAAATTATATCATTTGCACATGATTAAGATAGCTAAAGTAGTCATTAACCAAATACAAATTGATATACACAACATGAAACAAAATATTGATATAATGAGAAGCTAAAGCTGTAACACAACACCAAATTCTGCTTTAGTCTGTATTAAAATTCCATATCCTTGTTCTCCCACGAATGAGGATGTTCCTTATCACAAAAGTGATAAGTATATATAAGTCTCTCCACAGGGTAAAACCTCCCTGTGGATAATATCAAACTGTTTTACATAATCTGGGAGATATCCCAAAATCAACTAAACTAAGAAACTAAAATGCAAGTGAAATCTTTGAAATATCCCCTAACTACTCATCAAATCCATTGCAATTTCGAATTCATCTGCAATAGATCAAAAATAACAAGTTAGAAAGGTATTTCATTTACAAAACAATAAAAATTTGATTCTACAGACTTAGCTACAGAATCATCTGATTCTGTAGCTAGTCTAAAATAGCATACAGGATTAGATAGAAATCAAATCAAATCTTTTTAGAAGAATCAAATCTAATTTTCTTTCAATAAACATTAAAAACGAATCACTAATGATTCAAATGACTTTTTTTATTCAATATAAAACATAATCAAATGTGATTTAATCGAAACAGGGGTGAGAATACTCTGTTTTCTTTTACCATAAAATTGTGTCAAACAGTAACAAGATTGTTTCATATCAAATGAAATCCATAGTGAGTCATATCATATGCGATATGATCTAATCCAACACAACCAGAATCCATTCGTTATAGCTATAATAATGTAGCATAAGATTCATGTTGTTTTAATTAAATATAAAGATGGAAAGACTGTTACGATCATGGGTAAACATAACAGCATCAACCAAAATCCGTCATAGATTTCGATCACTAAGTGTTACACAGTTAACATACATGATCAATTAATAGTGATCACAACCATCATCAGATTGACAGAAGTGATAATCGTAAACTGAGCAACAATCAAAAACAAATCGTAACTGAGTTAAATATAGAATAATAGTGAATCCAATCTTGTTTTACAAATCAACTCGTAACTAAATATTCATTTTCATTACAAATTCAACTGATAATAGGGTCGATCTAACAGCAGACCAAAATGAATTAACCGGCTAGGTTTCACATAACCATTACGAATTGAAACCATTCATGATCTGGGTGAATTTGTACAAAACCAATTTAAAAAAAATCCAAGCTATATTCGAGTTGTTCGAAATCCACATGGACATAAAACTGTAAAAATTAACCATATCACAATTGTTACCAATCATAGCATATACATTATAACGAAATCAAAACGAAATGCGATTGTGTTTAGAATCAAAATATGAGAAACAACTTTTGTCTATCAAACGAGTTCAATCGACAACAGAGCATTCATTTTGTCTAAATCAATCAACTCAAATCTATACCAAATCAATTAAAATCTAATCGAAGCTAAACTTGGAAATGGAATTCCATTCAGTCAAAGCAAGGCTAAGTATAGAATGTAACGAAACCAATCAATGCTGAACAGAGCTATTCTAAACAAATTTGAATCATTATATAAACTCATACTATTTACAAAAATGATTGATATTACACATACATGTGTGACGACAAGGCTATCCAATTATGCCAGCATAGAATTCACCACAGCCGTGGCTGATTCCACATTTTTAAACAAAATGGAGCCTGTCGTTCTTTGTCTCTTATCAGTGGTCTATAGCTCATCCTTTTGGAAGGTAAGAAGTGTAACCTGGTCTTTCAAGGATCTAATCTTTGACTGTAGCATCGACACATTGAGATAATATCTCTCTAACCATAAGCCGCATTGATCACAGGGTGGCACTGTAGGCTTCGACAGAGCAGGAGAGGGTTTAGATGAATGACCGGGGGTTTCACAAGGTAGCTTGATGCCTGGGTAGTTAGGGTCTCTTTGCAAGCAAGGTGGTAGGTTTGACACGAAGTCATATGAGGGTTTGGCACACAAACCTTCCGAATAGGGGTATTCACTAGCCAGGAAATGCTCCACTTCCGAGTCGGAATCCTCACTCAACACAATAGGGTTTAGTTCGACATGAGGTTTCGGCTTATTCCTTGCTATTCGAGAGATTAAATGGGCATTCTTTTTTCCTTTGACGTTTGCAGTGGGTTTGGCTTTGGGATTCTTTCCCACAGGCTTAACAGTTTTGACATCCTTGGTCACAGAGTGGGGTAGGTCGATAGGTGAGTCGGGTAAGGGTTTAGGTAACAGAATACTGTAGGGTACTGGGGGTATAGCTTTGTTCTCGGTCACCACAGGTTTTTCAACCTGTGGAGGATTCGAATCCTCAAAACCATTGCGAGCAAGGAAATCATTCCAACAGTCTCCGTGTAACCCCAAATGATAAACAACAATCATTTTAACCAGCCCATAGTGAAAAAGGCTACTATCAGCCTGGTTCCTTTTGTATTTCTTAGACATCTTAAACAGGCTTCTATGCAAATAATACGGCATATTTAGCTGATAACCCATAAAAACCATAAGAAAATGAAGGTGGTGTAAGAAAACAAAACCATACCGACCTTCGCAGGTGATAAACTATTTTATAATCATCAATAAGTCATGCCAGCGTTGTTTAAGCATGATCACAGGTAAACCTTTGTCACAGGAGCCAACCTTACGCGACTGGAAGAGAAGTGTCCAAGGGACCTCTTCCACTTTGCAACTCTTGGACCATCGTTGTCCAGTGGAAGGCAAACCCGTAGCAAGACTGATAAACTTCTCGTCAATTTGCAATTGAACATCACCGACCTTGGCTCGACATTGATCAAAGTTCATAGCGAATTGCCTAACCACGCAGAGGTTAAAACCTTCAAATTTCTGTAAGAACGGGAGCCACCCATTGTCCTCGAGGTCACTACGTGCACTGTCAAACATCAACAGAGCCTGGCTACCATTCAGTTCAGCCCTCACAACTGGAGCCATGGTGTGAGAACATGGTAAGGGTTTGGTTCGAAAACACCAACACACAGGAGCATAGTCATTCGGTTTAAACACTATGAACGATCAAAGGGGAAGCATTAATGTGCGCATGCAAGGGTGGTGGAATCACTTACCGCCATGCAAAATAGTAATGGAAAAGTACAATCGGCAAATTAACCCACTGTTGAAACAATTATAACATAGTTCAAACCATACTATTCAGCCAACCCAAAAATCAAACGTTGAATAATATGCCAACGTGCCATTGTAATATTTCAAACCATGAATATTCAATGTGAAATCAAAACCCAAATGTTTAACCAACGCGCCATTGCATAAATGTTTAATCAAAGGTTTTAAAACATTGTGACAATCGATTTCATAAAATTGACAAGATAAGAGCCATAACAATAAGGATCACATCATATATATATAAAAAAAAATAAACCATGACCCCTATGTAATTCAATGACTAGGCAAGTTTCAAAAAATATAAATTTTCATGCTCAATGCCTTACCAGTTTAATAAAATCCAGTTGCGCAATCAAAGTAAGAACAGGCAAATAGGCATAGTTCGAAAATTCTTACAGCCACTTTATGATAAACCAAAGGTAAGTTCCACTCAAAATATCAATAAAAGATCATGACAGTTAAAAAAACGATGGAGGATTTTTCATGCTTACAGTCGTGAAAACTAAATGGAGATCAATTTGCAAATGTCGCAAGAAATGAAAATATCGTTTATTTGCTAAATGCGATGACAATTTGAAGTTCAGAAGACATAGGTGTAGGCAGCTTATAGGGCAATAGAAAAAATTGTATTGGCTGCCAACACTATCACACTAAGAGACTGCGCACTAGATTGGTACATGAGACTAGATGTAAAAAATCCACAGGGAGTACCAAAGACTATCGCAGACATGAAAAAACTATTGGTAAATGAGTTTCAAAACACAAGCTCAGAAGACCGGTACATGAATGAAATGATTGAAATTAGGAAGAAACCAGGTGAGTCTATTTTGGAGATTGATCAAAGGTTAAAACATATAAAAGGTAAGTTGAAATATGCAATTACTGACATGCAACATAGGAACTTATTTTTGAACTCATTGTTACCACACCTGAAGTATCCTTTAAGACAACAGAAGTTCCAAACTCAGGCAGGGGATCTGCAGGCATCCCTACAACTGGAAGAGAAACAATATCAGTAGACAGATCCAAAAATAGAGGAGTTGAAGGAGGATTTGAAGAATCTAACATTTCAACTTAACCAGAATAAGGGAACAGATAAAAGATAAGTTGTTTGGTGTACACTATGCAAGACAAAAGGACACCATAAGAACGAATGTACAATTTTTTCATAGTACTTGGCAATAGGGGTGTTGAACCCCTTGCCAAGAAGAGGACAATGGTACCATATTTGTAAGATGCATGGGAATGAACCATATCATTTTTCAATGATGCATAAGTATAAGACAATACCAAAAAGTTCATACTACAATTTTTGCAAATCAATGGGTCATGATGATAAGGATTGTAGAACACTGGGACTAATGAGAGAAAGAACTTCAGACACTTATAGGGTTCAGGAATAAATGACGATAGGAAAATTAGCACCTCATTTCATCAAGGTTCCACCACCATACAACAATGCTCAACTGCAATACAACAATGCACAATAACAATATAACCCTGCGCGGTATAACCAAGTACCCCAATACAATGCACCGTAAGGAGATCAAGGTAGATACAGAGTTGGAGGACAAGGTAGAGGAGGATTTGGATGAGGCAGAGGAAAATTAGTGTGCCACAACTCCCAACAACTAGGACATTATGTAAGGGATTGTCGACTTCCACCGACGACATGTATGTATTGTCGTGCAACAAACCATGACACAGAATACTACCCAACACTCTTGGGAAAGATGTAGGAAAAAGGGAACCAGAATAGCTAGAATGTATAGTGGATTTTTGTATAATCCATGGATGATGGGAAAAAAAGAAATATAGTCACTCGAGGAGGATCCAAGATAGGATATGATACAACACCTACAATATGGTGGGGTACGCACAGAGAAACAATATAGGACTGGTATAAATGTAAAGGACTACTACACATTAGATTTGGTGCAAAACAGGGGAGCAATACAGTGCAGAAGTATAATGGGAAAGGAACACTATTTGAACACATGGAAAAGTGCAGAACACAATGGAGGATGAAACCACTAGAAGAATGGACTCATCACTTTATTCATACATTGGAAGGGATCCCAGGGAACTCGTACATAGACCAGGAGATGTGCAGAGGCACTACAAAATTGA
>ML783490.1:216676-226904 GCA_009831015.1 Picea engelmannii | reverse complement strand
TTTTCCCGATTTGGGTTTCCACGTAAAACACTGGTGTACTATGTATGTGTATGATTGTTCATTTGTTCATTGCTTATTTACTCTGCAGTTATTGGATAATAATGCTTCATTGATATAACACTTGGATTATATGGTTAAAAGGGTTTAAATTGCTCTATTATTGATTGACCCCCCCTCTCAGTAATCCAACAAAGGCAAGGTAGGTGATAAAAGTTTAGTATTTTAATTTGTTGTGATAAGATGCAAGAAATAAGAAACATATAACATCAATCAGAGCACCAAAGAGATGAATTTTGATGAGTTAAGAAAGAAAAATAGAGTTTAAAATTGCTTCAGTCTAAAGCATCATTTAGATGAATTTCAGACCCTTTAACATATAATTTTAAACATATGAAAGGTTACAGATGAATGGAAAACAAACTATAAAAACATACATGAAAGGAAACACATACTTCAGATCATCACCACATGAATCTTTGGTATGAAAAAACTCTGGACATCTTCACTTGTATTCTTTCAGATTCAGAAATTGTTACAATGATCAATACAATTTGTCCTTTGTGCTTCTGCCCACCCCTTTTTCACATTCAAAATGCTCAAATATATAAATGAAAGACTCTTCCTCAAGATAAGGAGGCCGAGCTCAACCACTATCCTACATTTTTGTATCTAGTTACATCAAAATAGTAACAAACTAAAAATTGTCTGCTAAGAAATAGTTGTCAATTTTCTGGAAAACAGGGGTCAAAGATAACATCATATCTCTCCAATAATGATAGATTTTACAAAACGGAGAGAGGATTTTTGGAATGAGCTCATTATTGACAAAATCCTCTTTCTTTTTTCCAAAATTTCTCTCCAGCATCTCAGTATCTGTGCCCAAAGATAATGACTAAAACAGAAAATCATTAAATATTTAAATCTGAAAAATAGGCTGAAAAGATCCCTTCGAATCTCCAAAAATATGACACATGTGTAAAAACTAAGAGATTTTTTTGTTATTCAGTTCATGCTTGACAAAAAATATTTTGGTTTTCAAAATTGCTTCTCCATATTCTCGGAATCTACGCTCAAAATAATGACTAAAACAGGAAAACATTAAATGCTTAAATCTGGAAAATGGGTGGTAAAAATTCATTTGAATATCCCAAAATTTGACACCTATGTAAAAATTGAGAGAGGATTTTGTTATACAGTTCATTCTTGACAAAAATTGCTTTGGGTTTTTCCAAAATCCTCTCCAGTTGTCCAAAAAATGATCTTGAAGTTGACTACTAAACTTCCATTTGTGTAGCGTGCCCTGCAGACTTTACATAGAATGTTTGCAGAACATGTACTCTTTTCAATTTTTATAATGACTTGTGGAGTCAAATAGAAGTTGGGTTTAGAGACCAATATGAGGATCAATTTTTTTTACAAAAATCATAAAAAAATTGGCATGTGATAACATTGGCTCCAATGGGGATGTTGTCCTCCCTATGTGGTAGAAAATAATAGTAGACCAGGTGCTTTATCCATTGGGATGATCCCATTCCCTGTAACCAACCCATTTTTCAAATGAATCCAAACTGCAAACTAGAACATGAAGTTATTTCACCCTGTTGACTATAAACTGAATGCTGAAACTGAATTAAAAACTACTGAAGAATACTCAGCTATGAGCTTATTAGCACACAATCCTACTCTAATCTACTGAAGACAATTGCTAAATCAAATAACACTAAAATGCTAATGCAACCACTCAAGTAGCTTCTCAACTAACATGGATTTCTGACTATGCTTCAACAATATCAAGATTGGAACATGTAACAACAAAGGCAATTCATGTTGTAATTTGTCTCCACAAGGGAAAGAATGGATGCAAATTTAAGCTAAAACATTCCTCCATATAGTCCACTATTGGATCTTTGAAATCAAAGGACAAAGACAATAATGTATCTTTTTGGTTCTGTTGAAATGAAGCTTCAAAATAAATACCCTTAAATTAATTAGTTAGGGGTATTTCCTGATCTTTTAAAACCTCAAGCTCTTTCTCAATGTCCTTGACAAATTCATCCAGAAACTAGATTTTATCTTCTGAACTACATTTACATGACTTTAAATAAGAAGAAAAAAATGAAGAAAATTTTTCTTTCACTTCCTCATCGGTTCATGTATCGTCTCATTCTCTAAAAACTTGAATGGAAAGTGAGTCTACTACAAACTCTTCTTTTTCCATCCATGTTTCCAAGAAAATAACCCAAAAAACTGAAAAATATATTATGGATTTTCCGAGTAAACCTTCAACCTAGCTTCTACATTTTCCTTGGAATGAATCATCGAATATTCTAAGGAATACATCTTCATTTTTTATTCGAATAATCTTAGTAAAATCATGAAAATTTGATATATGCTTAAAATTCAAATTCAAATCCTCACCATTAAATTTTGGACCATTGCTTAAACAATATTCATCCTTGGGTTAAGGATTTGGAAAACCATAACTCTGTGAAAAGTACAAACATGCATACCTTGAAATAATTGTAGCATCATCTGAGTTCTTCATCAAATCCAGTGGAGTCACTAGTACCTTTTTCAAGATTTAAAACCTTCAGACAATGGAGTCAGTATTGATGCTCTGACATCTAGATACAATTGATAATGGAATCGTCGGGTGGATTATTTACAACCTCTTTGTGTATGAATGTTTTCCACCATCAACAATCAGATCTGAAATTTGTCGTTTATCCCATGGAAGATTTCACCTTTTCTCCCCGACAACGACATCAAAATGTTAACACTAAGTAAATTTCCTAGGCTGAGGAAACAACTCATCAAGGTAACCACAAAACCACTTCAAAAATGAAAACTAGCCTTTTTATTTCAGAGAGGCATCTCTCTTGTCACTTGGTCTCTTGGAAGATGGATCTTCTCTAAAGGTTTAATGGCTATGTTTTGATTTAATGAAAATATTTATGGGGTTTGTTGGAAAGAAGAAAAGGAACCTATTTGGAAATGGAGTCAACTCTAAAAACAATTGAAATAGTGTTTGGTAGGTAGAGATCTCAAGGAAGAAAAGGAAAGGTAGGTGATGAAATTTCAGCCTTTTAATTTGTTGTGATAGGATGGAAGAAAGAAAAAACATATAACATCAATCAAAGCACCAAAGAGATGAATAAATATTTGGGGTTTTCTTCCTAGAACTCTCCCTACTCCAAGATATTCAAATATATATCTTTTATCCAAAGATGAGAACCACCTCTATAAAAATGCTGGGGGATTTATATCCCGTGAGGTTGTCGTTTCAGTCCTTGACAGATTCAAGCATCAATGTTTTTGGCAACTCCACTAGTGAAAGATTCATTTTCAAGATATTTGAGGAGCTAGAAAAATCCATGGTTCAAAGTTTCAAGAAGAATATTCAAGAAAATTGTTGTTTATTTTAAGCATGCCTCACCTTTTTTGTAATTTTAAAAAGAAACGAGAAGCACCAAAGATTCGGGAGAATGAACTCCCTCGAAACTCCATTGAAAAAATTAAAAATGAAAGGTTTCATTCATGCCATAATTCTTCTTTATATTCTTCATCAAGCCCATAAATGGCTTTTCAAGACTCGGCAAAAGGGAGAAATACTCAAAGAAAGGAGGCGATTTTATAATACCCCTTTAAATCTACCAGAAATAAACTTTCAAATGCCCAATATTCCTATTGCAATTTTGTCTACATTCTTTGGGGATGCTTCAGAAGATGCAGAGCAACACTTGATTAATTTTAACAGTACATGTTACGATTTCAACCTCATTGAAGACAATGTTACATATAGATTATTCCTACAAACTCTACGAGAGGATGCTCTTGAATGGTATAGTTCATTAATTCCTAACTCCATTACTAGTTGGGATGTGTTAGAATATTCATTTGCAGAAAATATCATCCCAAAGGTGCGTTCATATTTTTTTTCTGATGTTTTAAATGTTTCTGCCCACCCACCCTCTCCCACATGCACACAAAAAGATGAAATGATTGATTCAAAATAAGAATATCATGAAACACTGCAAGACTTTTCTGAATCAAATCTTGTTGTTGAGAATGAAGGCAAGAATTCCAAGGACCAAGAAAATTATATAGGCATCTCATATACTCCATATGAGGAAGAAATTAAAGAGTCTCCAAATATGCAAGAAGAATTAAGACAAAATAAAGAATAATTGGTGGAAGAAAACAATTTTGAGAACAAAGAAGATAGCCATGGCATAGAAGAAGAACATTACCAAGACATCGCCAATGAAACAATAATCTTGAGTGTGGGAAAAGAAGAAAAAAAGATTGTTTTCAGGAAAGAAATTTATTATTTGATTGAATATAGCAGCACTCTGGGGTAGCTAAGTGTATATTATATTGAATATCGGTTTGAAAATATTGGCATCCCACCAATGCAAACAAGTATTCTGCACACATTTCTCGATCCCATTATGGTACATTTTGGGCATGCTCCTGATTTTCATGCTCCTGGTTTATTGGGTAGCAACCCCAATATTTTTATTACTGTTGGAGCCCATTTCACAAGTCAATTGGATGCTCGAATTTCTCCATTATAAATCTTCTTATACCTAAGTTTCCCCTTTCTTAGGGTAGGTAGATCATGTATGTATATATTTTGTTTCTACAGTTCAGTTTTGCATAAAAAGGTATTATTTGTATTGAAGTTTGAAGATAACTCCATGAAATAAGAAGAATTATAAGAATTCATTTTGAAGATGAATCCATAGCCCAATGGAGAAGGTAGTTGGTCTTGACATTCTGGTGTTCTCAGTAACCCACAGGGGGTCACTGTCCCATAGTTGGAGCCAGTTGTTCACCAAAATTTGGTCATTTATATTTTTTTCGCTCTTGGATTCATAAAATCCTTGATATAAAAAGAAGAAACTTTTGAACTTTTATAAGTTCACTCTACATCCCTTAGTCTCAGCTTAGTTATGCACTTTTTGGATTAGAAATACATTTCTGCATGCCTAAGTTATTCAATATCTGGTCTAAACGTGCGAAGGAGAGATTATGAAGGTATCATGTTCTCCTCTCCATTTTCTAACTGTGAAGTACTCTCATCACTTGCAAAGGAGAGATTATGAAGGTGCGGGTTACCGGGTTGGAAAACCTTCATCTCCATCCACTTTCCCTTTTAATAAGTCCACTACTACACTACACTTAACCATGTTTTTCAACTTCACATGTTCACAGTTTCAATCCCTCATTCTCCAATTTTTATGATCTCCACTTTGCACCCAAAGTTTTGTGATCTACATTTTGAACCATCAGATTTGTCGTGGATGCCGAGCCCCTAAAGTATTTTATCCCTTCTGCATACAATTTTGATAGACCACATTTCCACATTTAACATATTTTCAGTCATCCATAACAGAGGGTTCATGGGTTCCCAGGTTGGTGGGTTCATAAAAAGCTCCATATTCAAACTCGCTCTCGTCCAACCGACCGCCCTTCTATACCTAGTTTCTTTGGATCACTCATCCAACCGCGGGTTTTTGGATTGGTGGGTTCATGAAAATTTCATGGTTAACTTCAATCACCTCCCTTCCTTCACCCCCATGAACCTGCAAACCTTCCAACCCACCTCTCCCTCATCACCTCTCGTCCCATTTCACATACTTACCAAAATTCTCAAAGCTATTCCAAGGCATGCAAACAAGGGAATGAGAATATGAAATGTGGTGATGATGTAGATAATTCTCATGATGACACATGGGCATGACTCATTTATGATATGGCATGAGGTGGATAATGAAAGGATTCCAAAAAATTATTATTTCATTTGACAATTTTCCAAGGGTTGAATCCTCTAAGCTCCATAATTTCTTCTATTCTTGTGTTTCTTGCTAAGTGTATCAAAAAATTAGTATTATATATCCTGAATAATATAATATCTCAATGCATGTGGGGTAGAATTTTAATCCAAAAGGTATAATTTTATGAAGGGAAGCTGGAAATTCATCCAAGGGCCCACATTTTCCCATCAATTTTGATCGACGATGCTTGACTATTAATCTTGTGGAGGCCATAACTTGAGCTCCGGGTATCAGAATCGTGCAAAATTTATACCATTGGAAATTTGTTTCATCATGCAATATGATGGTATAGTTTTCAAGTGTTGAAAGTTGATACATTTGTCTTAGAAACTAAAATATCATTCAACTACATTTTTAATGGGCCTGCATGACAACTCAACTTCACGAGATCATATCCTTAGATCCAGGCGATGGATTTGCACAAAATTTATATCATTGGAAATATGATATGATGAAGAGAACATCAAAAGTGGTTTACATGGATAAAATGTTGTTATTCACTTCCATAAAATTAAATTACAGGCGTCCTCTAATGGAAAATTAATTAAATTTTTAAAAATAAAAGTTTAATTAAAACTTTTATTAAAAAAGGAGAGGGGCCCATTTTAAATATACTTATATTTATGATGTGAGTTCATTAATGTGGAATTAATGAGGAATTGGTTAAAGTAAATTTTTCATGACTAAACTTGTACGAGAATTTCTAGAAGGGAGAAACCCTAACTACTCAAGTAGTTAGAAAATCTCTTCTTAAAAAAAGAAGAGAGGCTTCATCAAGAGGCCCATAATCAGTATTGTGAGAGGGGCGAGGTATAATATCAGAGGAAGAATAAGGTACATCCATGGATACACAATCAAGCTTCTGATAAAAACAATGTAATATCTATTCTTTCTATTCTTTTACACCACTTCTCATAGCTTGATGCTTGAATCTCAGAGTTGGGCACAACATTGAGTTGTTGAGTGTTTTTATTTTATTCTTCTAAGATATTTTCTTATATGGTCATGGAGTATTTGCATCCAAATACATGGTTTTCAAATATTTTGTAATGAAGAACATATTTCATGAATAAAACTCCACAAAGAATTGCTTTGGAGTTGATCTTGACTGTATCTTGTAACTTTGAGTTTTAAGTATGAGATATTTGAGGTTGACCTATCAAATTCTCTTTTGATCTTGATAGTATTACTTTTTTAAAATTCTTTGAGATGATCAAATTATTCTCCCCTATTTTTCATGAAGAAGACATGGATTTATTTATATATGATTAATAAGATTTTGTGTGATGTTGATCACAATTTGATTCTAATGTTGAATCCCTCCTTCAATATTTTATTATTGTAAAAATACTTTTGTTGCACATAAAGATCATATTGGGTTATTGAAGAACCATTTTCATTTAAATCCAAGCAATAAATTTTTGGGGTTTGTTCTCTAGCACTCTCTCGACTCCAAGATATTCAAAGATATATCTTTTAGCCAAAGAGGAGAACCACATCTATAAAAATGCAGGGGGATTTATATCCATGTGAGGTTGTCATTTTGGTCCTTGATGGATTCAAGCGTCAACAACAGGATACTACAAGAATTTTATAAAGGGGTATATGTTGATTATTGCACCAATGGAAAAATTGTTAAAGAAGAACACCAGAGTTCAGTGGAATGGGGACTTTCAACAAGAATTGGACACTCTAAAGGAAAATATGGTGACAAAACCTATATTAGTATTTCTATATTGGGAAAAGACATTTCATGTGCATGTAGATTCATTAGCGATAGCACTTGGATAAATTCTAGTGCAACCAGGAAAAGGGGACTTAGACCATCCTATAGCCTTCACAAGAAGGAAGTTGTCAAAATTGGAGTAAAACTAGAACACCACAGAAAGAGAAGGCTTATCCATGGTATATGCACTTCACAAATTCAAACATTATTTACTGGGTAAACACTTTAAAATGTTCACAGATCATTCTTCCCTCAAATATCTAGTCAACAAGCCAGTGTTGGGGGGGGAGTGTTTGTATATGGATGTTATTATTCCAAGACTTTGACTTTGAAGTARTAGTCAAACCAGGGAAGTTGAATACAKGACATGATCACCTGTCAAGGGTAACCAATGGAGAAGAAACTACTAACTTGGAAAACAACTTCCCTGATGCACATTTATTTTCAATACAGGTAGTTGACGAATACTTCATTGATGTTATTGAATAATTAAGTACAGGATTTTCACCATAGGACCTTAGCACTGTGTAGAAGAAAATCCCAGTAGTCAGAGATGCAGACTATCAACTCATTGTAAGTCATTTATACAAGATGGGCATGGATAGCATTTTGAGAAGGTGTGTATTGGAACATGAACGACCCAAGGTTTTAGTAAATCTAATGAAGCTATAGATGGAGGACATTATGAAGACAAATCTATTRCACATAGGATTATTGTGGCAAACAATTCATAAAGATGCCAAGGAATATTTCCAGAACTGTGATGCCTGTCAGAGGGTTGGCAAACCCAACATAAGGGATGAGATTCCCCTAAGACCACAAGTTACTCTACAGGTATTTGACAAATGGGAAATAGATTTTTTTGGACCTATTAATCCAGCAACAAGAATTTCAGGAGCTATATATATCATTACTGTGAACAAATATTTAACAAGATGGGTAGAAGTAGCCCAGTCAAATATTGTAGCACAGAGACAACAACACACTTCTTATTTGAGCATGTGATCACAAAATTCAAATGTCCCTGGATTTTGATGAGTGACCAAGGAAATCATATTATTAATAATACCATAAGTGATATGACTGAGGAGTTTGAAGTCTATCACCAGAAGAGTACACCATATCATCCTCAAGAAAATGGGACAGTAGAAGATTTCAATAAGATTTTGGAAAATGCATTGACTAAGATATGCAATGTTAACAGAGAAGATTGGGACTTGAAAATACCAGTAGTACTATGGGAATACAGGACCACATGAAATAATTTGACAAGAAAGACACCATTCAAATTGGTGTATGGATAGGAAGCAGTGGTTCTATTAGAATTTCCAGTACCCAATCTACGTGTAGCAACAATTACCAACATGACAAAAAGAGGCACAGTATAGGATAGGTTAAGTCAACTAATGGAAATTGAAGAGGACATGATTCTAGCAGGATTTCACGAGGAAGTACAGAAATCAAGGAACAAATCCTGACATGACAGAAACATTAAAAATAAAAGATTCAAGGAGGGATACCTAGTTCTTCTCTATGAAAACAAATTTTTGCAACATCGTGGTAAGTTTAGAATGAATTGGCTAGGGCCATATGAAGTAAATACTTTCATATATGAGGGATATATGTAGCTAAAGGATTTGGGAGGAACATAACTAAAAGGAATGGTCAATGGTAGTCAACTAAAATTGTACAAGGACAATCGACCTACTAACTCTTAAAAGTTACAACGCAATGAGAAATTCATATATATAGTGTACTATAGTAGATATTAGGAAAGCAAACTGATAAAAAAAATAAAAAGTGGAAAAAGAATAAAAATGAATACANAAAAAAAAAAAAAAAAAAAAAAAAAAAAAAAAAAAAAGAGGCAAAAGTTGACAAAAAAACAGGAAAGTGGGAAAAAATTCACGTGCAACCATTACTGCGACAACATAGAAATATATCATGCAGGAAAAGTTGGACTTTGTGCAAATAAATGAAAAAAGTGAAAAACAATTATGACTGGGTCTATAAAGTGCATATAACATGCGTTAGTTGAACACTTAGTGATATTTGAGCACATAGAAAGATACAAGTTCGTGACCCAGATATAATTGTGCAAAGAAGAGAGTGAGTGTTTGAATCGGATAAAATATGACACCACCAAATTTTGGTGCTCTAGGCCATTACATACGGGTTAATCAATAGGGCCAAAGGATGAAGGAAAAGGTGAGGGAACCTGAGAACATCGTCAAGCTAGAATATGTCACCAGTTCTGAGACAGAGTCACTCAGCTTGCCATGGGTTGAGGAGGAAACATTGACAACAACACAAGGGTAAGTAGGGCAGAGTTCTAGGACCCCAGATGATATTCCAAACCCTAATCCCAAAAAAATCGCTAAACCTGATGAAATGAAGGTGTTAACTCCCAAAATAACACCATCATTTTGGTTGGGTTTTACGGTGGATAGCATGGCTATTGATAGTTTCCTCAATTCATTATTGAGTCTTTTAGCTGCAAAATTTTAGATTTTGGCTTGACTTAAATTTGGATTGTAAAGTCTTCTTTTTCAAAATTGTCATTTTTTTACTTTCCACAGCTAACTTGTTTTCAAAAGTTCATTGTGCGCTGTGGAAAGTGCCCACTTTCAACAGCTAAGGAGATCGTTTCATCAATTGGCGC
>ML783490.1:168283-202170 GCA_009831015.1 Picea engelmannii | reverse complement strand
CCATATTTAATTCTTATCAACCATGAAAAAACAATAATGAGTCATATTTACATCAAACACTATTGGGTCCATTACCCAAAACTTTGTGCTATGGGTCTTTCTTCAAGGGTTGACATCAATGACAACCAACCTTAATCAACAATATCAACTTGTGAAATTTGAAGTACTACAACTCCTTAGAAGTTACAACACTACACTTTCATATACAATGCACGATAGTTTGTAAGTAACATACTACCTGTGATTGATAATTAAAAGAACAACATTTTAGTTACTTACTAATTTTATTAGGAAGTAATTGAAGGAACTGTCACAAATAATGCTCTATAATCATTTGATACTAATATAATTATTGGTTATTAGTCTTTCTATCTACTTCCAGGATGAACCAGGTTCCAATCTAATAGGTTTCCAACAAAACCCTCTAAAACTATCGACCCTCTTGGTAAACCAGAAGGCAACGCAACACACAGAAGGTATTGTATAGTCTCACTCGAGATAGTTCTATGAGTGAATGCAATGCTCAGATTCTAGCAGTCTAGGAAAGAGTGGGTAGATGGGATAGCAACTCATCCTCTAAGGCCTTGATCTGGTTGTTCCTTTTATTATTCTTAAAATTCGTTCATCTGTTGTTTATATGCATGCATTCTAATAGATCTAATAGAAGCATTCATTCATCCATTCATAGTCTAACTACTAACAGAAAGTAAATACGCAATAAAAGACACACATAAATTAGGTTTTACCGTGGTTCACCCCCTCCTGGGATACGTCCACAAAGATCTCGCTTCTTAGGATTTTTTATTTAGATTTCTGCAAGATATGGCATTGTGCGCACTAAAATTATGATTATACAATCACAAAACTGGTACCACAACCTCTGTGAGATGGACTAGATCACAACAAGATCCTCAACCTGTGATCTAACCCTCAAGTTCTAGCTACTTGACTCTCCTACAACTCAACAACTTCCAAAAACGTATCAAATCTTACAGTCATTCTCCTAGCCAAGCAAAAAAAATGCTCTAATATCCTCCAACCCCGACCTAGACCTCCTAGGTACTTATTTATATTAATTTTCAGCTTATCAACCATAATAATATCTTACAAAAACCCTAACCCTAACATGGTTAGGTTTTCCTACATGCTCGCCTTACATGATTTCCTCCTTTGCACACAGATTTTCCTTGCACATGTTCCTTTTCCCGCCAGTTGTTCTTCTCCAAAATTGGCCTTATCTCGCAAAAATAGACCTTTTCTCCATGTTAGGCCTGCGCCCAACAAGCCCCCAACACTGACATGTGGCTCATCCTGAGACACTTAGCTAGTGCACGCTCCTTCGACGATTGTTTCCAAAATTTGGAATTTCTTTGCTAGTTCCCTTCCTCACATCTTGACCTGTGCGGATTTTCCTGTTTGTGCCTCTAATGATTTTGTTTTGATCTCTGCCTAGATCACTGTTATGCACTATGTCTATTCTTGCACCATGTTCCTCTTCTCCTCCTCCAAATGTGTGATCATCTATGTTGCTTGTTCATGGAGGGGTTCTACTTCCTAATTTCCTATGAGTCATCGACAATTCTTATAATCATCCTTGCCTCACTTCAGAGTCCGTTCACCATTCAGAACTATCATCTACCATTATCAACCGCCCCCGAGGGCACTGCAGTTATCTAATTCAACATACATCTTCAAGTTACAATCTCACATTTTGGTTTCATGACACGAGCATGGGGCATGCTCGCCTCGTTTGTACACAAATTTTCTTTTTTTTTCTCCCCAAAGAAAGTTTTGGGTCCCATAGTTTTCCCTCTCCCTTCGGCAGATTTCTCTTGCATTTCCTCTCCTCACTCTTCATTACAATGGCACTCTCAGAAAAATAAACATTGATGTATTTTGACTATACGTATGGTCCTAACCTCACACATCAGGGGGCATCTATTATCACTGAAAAATCATGCGCAACATTGCACACAATGGTTGAAGAAACACATCAATGCCAGCAACAATTAATCCACCTACAGCACCAAAGTCCATCAAAAGGAAAAAAAAAACTATATAATTGGTTCAAAAATCAAAGTGCGCAAATTCACCAAAGGAAGTGCCTGCATAGTGCGCAATATGCGTGGGGAAACACAGACCTCAACGTGCACTATGAGAAAAATGCATGACTCTCTACGAGAAAAGTTGTGCACTTCTATGAACGATGCATTTATGGATCTTGTCGACCCCTCAACCACTACTAGTCCAACCCCCAACATGATTTGACACTCATATCTGAGTGAAATCTAGCTTGGAGGTTGGTCAAGGGCTAGAGGGTGCCCTAAAAGGCCCCTTGTTCACACTATGAACCAATTACATTTTTCCATGAATGGGTGCTGTAAATAAGAGCCATGGGTGTGCTAAGAAACCAATATCTTCAAAGTATTGTCATTTTGTAATAATTCTTCCTTGAGAATCCTCTTTTCTCTTTGAATCTCTCAAGCACCATTGCAATAGGTCATTCCACTCACCTCTTGAGGGAATAGGCATTGTTTTTCTTCACCATTTTTCATTTCTCCCGTTGTAATGAGAGAAGATATCTTAATTAGGGAATTCAAGATCCCTCCTGGGGACTCATAAGTCCCTGCCTTTCTCTACGGTTTTTTTCCTACTAATCTATTGATACATTGGTATCAATATGTTGGTCATTGTTTGATTTTCATGGTTCTAAGTTTCTCAAGATTTCTAACATTTATTTCTTAGTTTCTTTTAGTTATATTTATTTTTTTTCATGAGTGTTTGGTTTTTCTAACCCACTCACAAACTTCTATCTTGTTTAGCAGGATTATCTAAACAGGCAAGTTTTGTTGTTTTTCTCACCCAAGTGACAAAACTAACATAACAATGTACAAGAGAATTCCATCAATTCACAATTCATAATCTTCAACTTTCTGCTACAATTTTGTTACCAATTCCATGTACTACAAATAAGATTTTGCAACCTCATAAATTTTTCCTTTAAGATCAGTCTGATACATTCTAATGGTTGTAGCATGCAGTTCATGCACTTTCCTACTGAGTGCATCAACCACTTTGTTCTATTTTCCTTTGATGTGCTTAATATCAAAGTCATACTCACAGAGGAAGTCCAACCATCTTCTATGTATATCATTTAAAGTTGGTTGATCAAACATATATTTCAAACCATTATGGTTTGTCCTTAGTTAAAACCTCTTTCCCATGAGGTAGTGCCTCAACTTCTTCAAGGCATGCACTGTGGATGTCAACTCCAAATCATGAGTGGCATAGAGCCTTTCATGATCTTTCAATTTTCTGGACTCAAAACATATCACAAACCCATTCTGACTGAGGAATCCACCAAGTCCTTCTTTGCACACATCTTTGCAAACCAAAAAATATTCATTCAGATTAGCAATCCTAAGAATTGGAGCATTGGTTAACAACTGCTTAAATTGATGGAAACTCTTTTCACACTCTGTTGTCCATTGAAACTTTGTCCCCTTCCTTTGCAAGGAAGTGATTGGGTGAGAAATTCTCAAAAACCCTGCAATGAACTTTCTGTAGTAGCCATCTAGCCCCATGAAGGATCTAACGTCTATCACATTATTACGTGTTTTCCACCCTTTAATGGCCTCAATATTTTCAGGGTCCACTATTATCCCTTCTTCGGATATGATATGCCCCAAATAATGATTTTTTTTTTTATAAAATGAGCACTTGCTCAATTTGGCATACAACTGATGCTCTCTTAACACTTGTAACACCATTCTCAAATGATTATCATTTTCTTCTTATAACTTGGAATGTACAAGGATTTCATCCAAAAATATAATGACAAAATTTTCTAAATATTCCTTGAAAACACCATTCATCAAGCAGATAAAAACAAATGTTGCATTCGATAACCCAAATGGCACCACTGTGAACTCATAATGACCATACCTTGTCTTGAAGGTGGCCTTGCTGATGTGTTCATCTCTGATTCTTACTTGATGATATCTTGACCTGAGATCAATCTTTGGGAATATCCTTTCATCTTTTAACTGATCAAAGAGATCATCAATCCTTCAAATGATACTTGTTCTTTATATTCACTTTGTTCAATTGTCTTAAATTGATGCACAATATCAATGTCCCATATTTATTCTTCACAAACAAGATTGGGGCACCCCAAGGTGACACACTTGGGCATATATACCCCTTCTTTAGAAGCTCTTCAAGATAAATTTGCAACTCCTTCATCTCTTGTGTACTCATTTTGTATGGATTCCTTGATATTGGAGCTGCTCCAGACATCAAATTTATAGAGAAATCAATATCTCTCTTCGCGGGTAGTCCTAGTATCTCCTTGAACACATCCTCAAAATATTTTAGGACTGACTGATCCTCTAGATTTGGCACCTTACCCTTAGGTGCCTCTTCCATATGGGCTACAAATAACTGGCATCCCTTCTTGTAACACTTCTTCAGTTGCATTGTTGAGATCTCTCAAATAGTAACTACCCTACAAATTCCTTGGAATACTTTTGGGTTCCCTTCCTCATCCAGGAAAGTAAATTCCTTGTTATGACAGTCTAAGACAACATGGTGTTGTTCCACCCAATCCATACCAATTAGACATTCATATGAACCCAATGGTAGGATATTCAAATCTTCCTTGGTACTTATCCCATTCATGTCCACTGGACATGATTTAACTAGCTCAACAACCCTTCTTTTGGTTCCTGTAGCCAGCTATACCTGACAATATTTCTCATGCTTTCTTCTTGGAAAAATGAATCTTTCCAGTACCTTAGGATCTATATAGCTATGACTAGCTCTTGAATCCATCAAAATAGTAAAGGAATGGTTATTGATCATACCTTCAACTTCAATCATGTGTGATTGAAACTCCACTTGCTTGTTTTCTAGGGATACATAGATCCTAGGTACACTTCTTCCCATGTCCTCCATTGTTTCTTCTTGTTGTACATTGCAGACAACTCTCATGTTGTCTTTTTTGTGAAGACAATCTCTATACTTTTGGTCCCCTTTACATCCTCAACATTGAATGCATGTATGCCTTGGCCTTTTCCCTCCTACCTCAGCCATTCTATGTTCTCTAAAAGATGGTTTTCCTTGAGGATTGCTTTTGAAAAAGGGTGGCTTGTTCCCCTTCTACCTATGTTCCTTATTAAACTTCTTATTGTCCTCCCAAACCTTCTGGAAAGTAGGATTTCCTTTTTGTTGATCATATAATCGTTTTTCTCTCCTTATGGTTTCCTCCAAAGTCTTGGGATAATCATATTGGATCTTGTCATTGATGAAATATGGCAGCCCACTTAGGTACCTCTGAATCTTAAGTGGCTCATCCTTGATAAAATAGATATACTTCAACAATTCCAAAAATATCCTTTCATATTCATCAATAGTCATGTTGCCCAGTTTGAGTTCAAAGAACTCTTTCATCCTTTTATCATAATACCTCTTGGTCAGGTATTTCTTCTCAAGATGCCTCTTGAATTTCTTCCAAGTCACATTTTTCTCTCTGATGTGATGCACTTGCATAAGTTGATCCCACCACATGGATGCCTTTCCTTTCAACTGATAGAAAGAAATTATTCCTTTTGCATGGGAAGAATAGTTATGGAAATGGAAATACTTCTTCATGCCTAGCAACCATGTCTCAGCATCATCGTCCTTCTTGTTCTCTCCATCAAAAGTAGGAGGTTTTATCTTATTCATTTCTCCTTTCAACTCATCCCCCATATACCTCCTATGCTTCATGATAGGGGATGGACTTGAGCTACTATGTGATATTGTTAGAATATAGAGGATTGCACTCGTTTAACCATTGACGATACCCTCGTTGCCCAACCACAGGCCGAAGCCACCCTTCGAGCACCTTGACCTTGACCGAGAAGAGAATCCTGGTAGCAATCAATAGCCAAGAGAGGCTAAATGCACCGAGTAAGAAAATAGAAACTAAACTGAACAGATGATCCCACCCAAAAGCTAGCGCATCACTTTCCAGCTCTCCAAGAAAACTTGCACACAAAATTGTTGTTGCCTGCGCAGATTTAGCTCTCACTACAACTGCTGAGATGTGAAATAATGAAACTGATGCATTGTATTTATAGTGTACTGGCCAGTCTAAATGGGGTTGACTTCTCCTTCTGGGCATCAATAAATTCAATTTAAATATATTTGTTCAGCCGACAACTTGTCTAGGGTTTCCTTTAATTATTTTCTTCCTTCCGGAGGATTCTAGTCTCGTCATAGGTCACAATAGAGGTTCATACCTCCTAAAGCTACCATAATATTAACACTCCCTCCTAGCTAGGGAGGTATGGTCTTGAGCACAATAGAATATTCAACTGGTAGCACCACGAGCACCTGTCATTATTATCCGACTGGATAATCTCCTATGACAACTAGTACAATATCAATTAATAGAACACACCTGTGTCTATTCCAGTAGTACACAACTACTCAAACTTGTGAAACACAATCACAAACAGTAGTATATCTACTTTCATTCATTCTTCATAACAAATATCTGATAGCAACCTACATGGAAACAATGTTATGACAAGAACTAAATCATCTGGACCAATCTTTCACTCACGTCTGTGAGATCTGAAAGAGTGTCTACCCTTAGTATAGATCATCAATAATAATCATATAGGCCAATATTTCACTCACATCTGTGAGGTATGAAAGAATGTATGCCCTCAATATAGAATATCAATAATGGGCTATCTGCCCCATTGTTCTCAACCAAGGAAGAAGGATTGTTTCTGATTTCTAAACCTGGACCATTTCCCACCCTGGGAAATTCTTCCGACACTAAACAAAGTGTAACCTGGAGAGAATGAGTCTTCCCTGGAGAAATGTTTGGACCATTCCTTACCCTAGGCCATTCCTCCAACACTAAACAAAGTGTAACCTGGAGGGAATGAGTCTGCCCTAAGGAATGACTATCCTGGACTATTCCCCACCCTGGGCCATTCTTCCAACACTAAACAAAGTGTAACCTGGAGAGAATGAGTCTTGCCTCAAGGAATAACTGTCCCTGATTGCTGAGCTTGGACTACTCCCCACCCTAGGCCATTCTTCCGACACTAAACAAAGTGTAACCTGGAGAGAATGAGTCTTCCCTCGAGGAATAACTGTCCGGACCATTCCCCACCCTAGGCCATTCCTCGGAAACTAAAGTGTAACCTAGAGAGAATGTATAACCCTCAAGGAATGTCTATCCTGCATCAACCTCCAAAACAGGTGATTCTTCAAAACTGCTCACAACTGTGAACTTCGAAAGAATGATTGCCCGAAGAGGCAGAACTTTCTACTTAACCACTACTCAGAGTGACTGCCAAGAAGAATGACTGTCCTAGACCACTCCCCATAATGGGAAGTCATTGTCTATGATACATCAGCAATCATTCTGCCTCCCATGTTAACTACAATGGGAAGTCACTGTCTGTCAGAAATCTCAATCTACTTTCCGAACAGAAAAGCATCTGTTCAATATGGACTATTTTTCAATTACAAAGATAAATAATATTTTCAATGATCCCTCCTAACTGGAGAGTTGTTTCAATCACAAAATAAATGTTTTTCAAGAATACTTTTGCGTGCCTTCTCTATCTTGGAGAATCTTCCCTTTCAGCTAAGGGAGTTATTTGCATGATCCCCATCTTCTCTCAGAAATATGCAAACTTGATTCTGGAAAGAGGTTTTGTCAGGATGTCTGTTATCTTCTCATTAGTGGGGATATACTCGAGCTTTACCTCTCCTTCCTGGAATTTATCTCGGATAAAGTAGTATTTTATCTCAATGTGATTCGACCTTTCATGAAACACTGGATGCTCGGATAATCTTATACAACTCTAATTATTATAATATATTGTGGTCGATTCTGGAGTCTGATCAAATAAATCGGATATTAACTTCCTTAACCATACTGCTTCTGTGCATGCTTCACAAGCTGCCATATACTTTGCTTCTGTTGTACTGAGTGCGACAGAATTCTTCTTCCTGTTGCTCCAAGATATCATAGCGGAGCCCAAGCTGAAACACATACCTGAAGTACTCTTTCTGTCTCCTGCACTTCCTGCCCAATCAGAGTCTATGAATCCATGAAGTTGGACATCACTGGATGCAGTATATCTTAAGCCATAGTTTATTGTCCCATGAATATATCTTAGAACATGCTTTGCAGCTATCCAATGCTCTTGTCTAGCTTCCACCTGGAACTAACTTAATGTATTAACAACAAAGAAAATATCTAGTCGAGCATTTACCAAATACATCAATGATCTAATTAGTTGTCGATATAGAGATGGATCTACTGGATCGGAATATAGGAATTTCACTTTTCTTATATCTGCATTCATAGGGGTGTCCATGGATTTACAGTCCATCATTCCAAACTTCTGAAGGATCTTTATTGCATATTTTCCTTGTCCAAGGAATACTTCACCATGCTTCTGCCATACTTCTAGTCCCAAGTAATAGTGCATGAGACCTAGATATTTCATATCAAATTCAAAGGCTAAATCTTTATTGCATTGGATGATTAGAGATTCTTCACCTGTTATGAATAGATCATCAACATATAGTAGTAGAATTACAAGTGCATTGTTCACGACTTTGTAGTAAAGGTTTGGAACTGCATGACTCTTAGAGAAGCTAAGTCTAGTTAGATAGTTATCCATTCTGGCGTACCAAGCCCTTGAGGCTTGCTTGAGTCCATATAGAGATTTCCTCAATCTGCAAACGTGAGTGTCTCTAGAATGTACCTCAAATCTTTGAGGTTGTTCAATATATACTTCTTCTTCAATAGCTCCATTGAGAAAGGTTGTCTTTACATCCATCTGGTGTAGATTCCATCTCATGGAAGCAGCAAGAGAAATGATAGCTCTAATGGAGGTATACCTTGCCACCAGAGAAAAGGTTTCATCATAGTCTTCTCCCTCCTTCTGGGAGAACCGTCTGGCCATGAATCTTGCCTTGTATTTATCCACGCTTCTGTCTGCTGAATGTTTGATCCTGTATACCCATTTTGAAGTTACAACTAATTTCTCTTTAGGTCTGGGTACAATTTCCCATACTTCATTTTTCATATTGGACTGATGTTCTTCCGCCATAGCTTCTTTCCATTGTCCATTTTTAACTGCTTCTTCAAACGTAGTAGGTTCTTCATCTAGAATCTTTGTCATGTATGTTGCATAACTTGAGAATCTTTTCGGTCTTTTAGTCTTCCTGGATGTTCCTTCTAGAACCTTGATTCTTTCTGCATCTTGTAAGGTGGCTTCAAGCCAAGATGGTCATTTCTTTTTCTTTGGTATATTATCTGGATCAGCATTCTCACATATCTCCATAGGATGATCAGGTTGATCCTTTTCGTTATTTTCACCTTCTGTGTTTTCTTCATTTGGTTCTTCAATTTCCTCTTCTTCTATAGTTTCTTCAATAGATTTTCTAAAGGCCATTCTTTCATTGAATGTTACGTCTCTGCTTACTTATATCTTGTGTTGATCTGGAATATATATTCTGCAGGCTTTGGATGAATCACTATATCCCACGAATATCCCTTTCTTTCCTGGGGGTTCTTGTTTATTTCTTTTATCTTTGGGAATATGAGAATAAACTTGACATCCAAATATTCTTAAGTTTTCTATGTTAGGTTTCTTACCTAAGAATTCATATTCTGGTGTCCTGTCTTTCAATATGCGATGAGGGCTTCTGTTCTGTACGTATATTGTCTTCATTGCTACTTCTCCCCATAGAAACATGGATAGATCTTAGTTCAATAGGGATTTTATTGTTTCTTTGATGGATCTGTTCTTTCTTTCTGCTACACCGTTTTGTTGAGGATTATGAGGAATAGTTAGCTTCCTCCTAATCCCTACTAATTTGCAAAATTCAAGGAACTCCTTTGAGGTGTATTCTCCTCCATTATTCATTCTTAATGTCTTGATATTCTTGTTTGTAAGGTTTTCTATTTCTGCCTTGAATTCTTGGAACTTGCTGAATACTTCATCTTTTAACTTCAGTAGGTATAGCCACATCTTCCTTGAATAGTCATCTATGAATGTTACGTAGTAGAGAGATCCTCCTAAAGATTTGATTGGCATTGGACCGCAAACATCTGAGTGTATTAGATCTGGGGTTTCCTTAGATTTGTTGTTGCTACTTGGGAATGGTTTCTTGATGTTCTTCCCAAGGGCACATCCCTTGCAAATTCCTTCGTGTGTAGACTTCAATTCTGGTATCCCTTCAACCATCTTCCTAAGGAAAGGTAGTGCTTGATAATTGATATGAGCGTACCTTCTATGCCAAAGCTCATTAGGGTTGACTTCCTCATGTACTAGGGATTCTTCATTTCATTCTAGTAGTCTATATAGATTCCCTTCACATCTTCCAATAACCCTAGCATCTTCTAGGATGGAATCCTTATGTCATGATAATACTTTTTCATCTATGAAGGCTATTATGTTTCCTTTGTCTTCTAAACATGATATTGGTACAAGATTATTTTCTAAACCAGGTACATATAGAACATTGCTTAAGTGAACATGATTACCTGATTCCAATTTGATGGAGGCTTGTCCAAATCCTTCGACGGGGTAGGTGCTTTTGTCTCCAAGCTCCACTTTGTACGATGTCTTTCTCTCATTTAGATCTGAGAGTCTAGCTTGATCTCCCGTCATGTGCCTGGAAGCTCCACTGTCAATTATCCACATATCGTCTTCAATTGTCCCGATAAGTGTTGAATAATGTAAGAGACTGATTGTTTCGCACATGTCTTCGATTGACTGATAATTGGTCATGCCTTGATCCAAAACTTCAACTTTGTTATTTCTTTCTTCTGAGAAAGTCAATAGGTGCGCTGAGTTAGGGCGCATATGAATATCTTCTCCTTGAGCAAGATGATCCATCACAAGGTGTCGGATCTGAGAATTAGGGTTTCTGCAACTGCTACTACTAGTAGCCCTAGCTGCAGTTCTTTGGAAGTTGCTCCTGCTAGTAACTCTAGCGGAAGTTCCTCAATGAGCTCAATACCTGGCGGTTATGTTTCCTTCCATCATTTTAGGCTGACTGAAGGGGTGTTGTCCCATAACCTGTTAGAATATAAAGGATTGTGCTCGTTTAACCATTGACGATACCCTCGTCACCCAACCACAGGCTGAATCCACCCTCCGAGCACCTTGACCTTGACCGAGAAGAGAATCCTGGTAGAAATAAATAGCCAAGAGAGGCTAAATTCACCAAGCAAGAAAATAGAAACTAAACTGAATAGATGATCCCACCCAGAAGCTAGCGCACCACTTTCCAGCTCTCCCAGAAAACTTGCGCACAAAACTGATGCTGCCTGCAACTGCCTGCGCAAATTTAGCTCTCACTGCAACTGCTGAGATGTGAAATAATGAAACTGGTGCCCTGTATTTATAGTGGACTGACCAGTCTAACTGGGGCTGACTTCTCCTTCTAGGCATCAATAAATTCATTTTAAATATATTTTTTCAGGCGACAACTTGTCTAGGGTTTCCTTTAATTCTTTGCTTCCTTCCAGAGGATTCTAGTCTTGTCATAAGTCACAATAGAGGTTCATACCTCCCGAAGCTACCATAATATTAACAGATATCCTATGGGAATTCTTTTGGGAGTCAGCCTGATGTATGCTACCACTCCCTGATCTTCCTTTCTTCTCAGGGGTCCCGTGGCTTCCTGATTTGATGGAGCCACTCTTCTTATCCAAATTCTTTTCAATTCTATCCAGGATTTTCATTAAATTCATATTCAAGTCTTCCTTTTGCTCCATTGCCTTCATAAGCCTCTCATTATCATCCTTGTGGCTCCAGACATCTGTCTACAATTTTTTGATGGTTTCATCCAGATTTATGTCTTCCTCCTTTCCTCTTCCATGTCCATTGGAGTTCATTTTTTCCAAACCCAAATGGACATTCAACCCTATGATTTCATCTTCTTGGTCATAGACTACCTGAGTATCATCCATCACACTACACTCTTTGTTGACTCTGATCTGACAGCAGTTAATTCTGCAAAAATGTGCAACAACAGAACTTTGCCAGGTTAACTGTTCTAAATAATTTCATGAAAACATGAACCATTCTGATTCATTAATATATATCAGACTTGTTTTCTACTTATTTCCTGAGAAATTGATTGTTCATATCAAATTTCTAGGTGAACAGTTATCTTCTATTATTCAATACCTTTCCAGTGCATGCTTCCATGCTCAATTCTAGGTTTTGAGCAGGAATTTATGGATACTTGAACAATTGTCCTTTCAGTGATACAATCCTATACATAGATTCTTCCAAACCAAACTTGAATTGGTTCTTGGATCCATTTTGGATCCCTTCTTCTATTTTGTAGGCCTTCCTTACTTCTTTAGGTGTAGTTTTTTACAATCAAAAATCCTCCAAGCTCCTTCTCTAAGCCTCTTTCCTATTCTTAGAACAAAATTTTGGGTGCTAGCCCCTTTTCTTCAGTCCCCACATTCATGTGACCAAGGGTTGTGATCTAGTGCTAATAGTTAGGTGCTTATCTGGAGCCTTGGAACTTTAGGGCTCTAGAGCTTCAGAGGTTTCCCTTTCTGCACAAAAAATACATCTTCGATTGTCGAAATAGTGAAATCATAAAGGACAGTGGATCTATGGTCCACATTCTTCGTTCATATCTACGATGGATAGAAGCTCCAGGACTCCAGGCTTCGGTGGTTTCCAAATCAATTCACTACCAATCTCTTGAAGTGTCAACCCACTAGAGATCCCCTCGCTTGCCTCCATGTGTCATATCTCAATCAATGGTCGAGATTAAATCTAGTCCTCTAGGAGTTCTCAACTCACAACAACTATGCAACTCAAATCCTCCGAAGTACCACTCCTCTTGAATACAAGATCTGGTGCCACAAGTCCTTTTTTATTAATAGTCATGATGGAATCTGGCCTTCAGAAGTCCTCGACCTCAATTTTTTATGCCTTGAATCCTCTAGACCACGGGATCTACTATCGCGTGTCCCCTCTTGATGAACGGTGAGGATTTACTTAGCTCTTCAGAGCTTTGGGGGTTTCTCCTTCCTCTCATTTTATTCCTTTTTAACGCTGAATTGGAAAATTACTGGGGTCCCCTTAGTACTTTGTACCTGGGTTCTACGTGGAAGATTCCAAGAAGTGGACATGTGGCCCAATTTGAGGGGTGACATGTTTCAAGTTCTATCTGCAAAATCATCCTTTCAAAAGAAAAAAAACATTGACACGTGGAATTCATCTTCTATGTCCACGTCACCCTAGGTGATGTTAGCAGGCCACATCACTTCGATACTTCATGACTTCGAAACTTTAGGACTTCGAGACTATGGTACTTCGAAGGTCTATAAGTTCTTCAACCATTTTCTCTCGAATGTCGAACTCTGAATTTCTTAACCTCTCAGGCCCACATAGTACAGTTGTCATCTATCAAAGTGGTGACACGTGGCCCCCACCATTGAGTGACACATGTCAGGTCAAAATTAGTACTAAGGGCCTATCAAAAGTACAAAAACAAGTGACACGTGACATACCTAGGTAGGTCCATGTCACCCTAGGTGATATCATCATTCCACGTCATACCCGACGCTTCGGGACTCGGGGATTTCTTATCGTCGACACTTTCTCAAACCTGCTGAACTACCAAACTGTCAAACGGGTCCATGTCACTCCCAATGAAATCATCATGTCACATCACTTCGACAATCCAGGACTTCGACGATTTTGTTTTCTCATCGACACTTTCACAAAACTACCAAACTACTGAACTTTCGAATTGTTGATTACTTCCACGTCACCCTTGGTGATGTCATCATGTCACGTCACTTCGAAAACATGCAACTTTAATGATTCTTCACATATTCACATCTACACATTTCAAAACTCCTGAATTGCGAATGTCGACAACTACTTTCCATATTTTTGAGACTTCGATGATTCTTCACATCTACACATTGTCAAAACTCCCGAATTGTCGATTGTCGACAACTACTTTCTGTATTTTCGGGACTTTGGTGATTCTCCGCTATAGCTTTAAAACAGTTCAAGGAGCGAAGTTCGAAGGACTTATGTGCTTAACCTTTGTGCACCTTCTCTATATATGATGGTTCTAGGGGGATCTATCTTCTTATGAACAGATCCAACAGCCCAAATTTAACTTTGTGGCCCGATACCACTTCCTCAAAACCAAATTGTTCTAAAAACCAGATTGTAACATACCCAACCACCCATTTCGAGTCATGCCACTTGAAACTATCATGCTCTAATATACATATATATCTAATGCAAATTTAAATAAACATAAAGATTCTTCTACAATATAGATTAATGCAAAAATAACAGTAATCATACTCATGCATCATATACATGAAATACTCATAACATTATAACACATCTGTAAGATACACAACATACAATTAACATAGAATTGGTACTTATATTTTTATGAGAATACCATCGACTGCATGCATACCTTCCACGAACCTCCCAACCTCAGACCACACTAATCATCACTCTCAATAGTGGGTCACCCTCGAGTTGGGACTAAACTCCACCCAGGGTAAAAAAATTCTTAGGCTAGGTTGAGACTATAGAAAGTTGCACAACGCAAAAGGAAGGATTCCCTCCAAGGATCCTACTTACATCCACTTCTCAAAGACTCTCATTCCCCACATGCTTGTCCCACCTCGGGAATATACACCTTCATTGTTCCACAGTCCATTGGCTGCTCCACTTCCCTTCTAGAGATTTAACAATAGATCAGATAAGGAATTCTTAGAGCTCTGTAGCTGCTACTGGACTCCCTCCAGGATAAATCACTTCCCCAACAAACTCTCTCTCCTGGAGAGAGTTGCGCACAGGCATGAAAACCTTATTATTCAACCCACGAGTCTAACAACCCACCTCTTCAAACCACAGGCCTGACAACCTGCTTCTTCTATCCAGCTCTTAAGTCAACGAGGTAACCACAGTAGAAAAATTGGGTAAGGCAAGGGACAACTCAACAAATTATAGAGGTTCATGATCAAGGATGATTTTAGGGGCTAAATTTCTCTCATGGGCTAGTATTCCATAGTTTTTCCCAAAAAAATATTCTCAATAGGATAAAATTATTTTACCTTAAAAATCGCCAAAATTTTATACAAACTATATAAAATCCTTAGAAATTTGAATATTTTTATAAAAATATCGCCAAACATTTATTGTTGGCATATGAAGGATTAGTAAAATTCTGCAAGGTTTCTACATTTTAAAAAAAAAATCCATCCTTAAAATCATCCTTGTTCATGATCACATAGGGTTCAACAATGGAGAAAATGGATAACTACGTACCAGCTTAGTGCGTGAGTGAATGGGTGCGAAGGATGGCCAGAATGGTCCCAATGGTGAGAGAGAACTCGTGAGGAAATATGGAAAGAATGGTTTGGCGAACCCCCACAATGATGGAATTTTGCACATAAATATGCATGCATCCTAGATGACACATGGCTCTCCAGGAGATTGTTCCTCTCCCCAAAGGAACTTAGGATAACATGGTTTATTTCCCAAACCTTAGTAATTTAGGAAATACATTATAATAATCCCTTTGGTTAAGCCCTCAAGCTTAGCCCCTTTTTCCTATCCTCTTAGCCCCCTTCCCTTTCCCTTCCTAGTGGAGCTTAGTCCCCCATAACTCTTTCTTTGTTGTCATTCTACACACAACGATCTATTTTTATTAATGATCTGCATAATTACATATACAAAAATAGGCTCACTGGCCTTAGCATCCAGGCTCTCCGACCTAATAACACATAAGCCTCCCATCTTATAAATACTTGGCTCACCAGCCTATAAACATCATTAAACATCATTACAATTCAATAGGGGCTCAGCCTTGGGGTATTACAATTTTCTCCCAAAAATTGTGCATCATATGATTCCCTCCATGTTGCCAATGCAGTTGAAATTAATAATCATGTGTAGTGAAATTCAGTGCCTTTATCTTGTGACTCTTCACAATCAATCAAGAACTGGTTGAGAAAAAATTTCACCCAGTTCATCTACATTCCCTTGATGCACTTCTCGGTTTCTTCTATTATTGTCAATGGTACTTGGTCCTTTTGACACTTCCGTAACAACTTACAAGCCAATACCTATGTCAGAAACCTCACTGTAGGGTCACATATGCTTACTACATCCAAACCATGCACTCCTCTATGCATATGAAACTTTTCTCTCATGATTTCTGATAAATATTTCTCATTCTTCTTGTCTAAAAATAATAGTGACGGGTCCTCCCCTTGTGATGGCAGTCCAGTAATGCACACAATCAAATCTATGTCAAGCCAGACTAGCCTATCGATCCATAAGTAACCTTATTACACGCAACTCAACAACATCTTCACGTAGGTGTTGATCTCTAAGCTTCTGCAAAAATGTGGTATGTCAAATAAATTCAATATGCCAACCTTCTCCACCCTATTTCCCATATCTTTGTCGCTATCATGATTATTTGTGTTTCTGCGTTGATGTATTTCTTCAAATACTTTCTCGGTGATAGCTCTACGAATTTCTTCTCATCTATGATATGATGGTATGCATACTTTAAATTCGGTATGAAGCCTAACATATCTTCTTCCACGATCACTCCAAGTGAAATTTTTGGCTTCACAAGAGGATACTTAGCATCTTTAGACAACCTGACTCTCTTAGTTGTATCTTTCCTTGGTGGTATGTAATCTCTTGGAAATATTGTCTCCAATGAGGATGCCCTTGGGTTTTCTTCAACTATAGGTACTATTTTTGGCTAACTTCATCATTTCCTTGGTGTTGATGTTGATGTCGTTGTTGGCTTGGGTGGTGCCATCTCTCTCTGTAACAGTCTCCCTGTGACTAACACTTACAACTCTATAACACTTCTCTCGACTCTACAACTCCTTCTCACTTGAATTTCTATTCAAAATGTAATTGACCATAACCTTTCCTTGGTAACCCTTCTTTTGATTTTATAACCCATCCTCAATGGTTATCTTATCTTTGCATTTAAACTTGACATTTAATCCACTAGTGCTTTGCATTCAATGCGTGTCTTAACCCTTCATTAAATATGAATCTTCTGACGTATCTGAGTCGAGATTTTCCATTATGTTATGATATCCATGGTAATTTCTAGTTATTACTACGTAAGTTTGTCATTTTGACATGATTTTTCCTCATAAATTCTTTTTACCATCACATTTCCTCTTTAATGCTCTTAATTGTTATCTACGTGATCACCTCTCTCTACGCGGTCTCCTTTTTGCACAACTTGCTTCCTTCATTTGTGTTCCTGGTTTCCTACTTCTTTCTTTTTCGGGACATTTTCCTGCTTATCCTATTGACTTGCTAATATTACCTCCTTTGAACACTAACTCAATCTTCAAATTTCTATTTCTTTCCTGAACTGTTTTCTTTCTTTTTTCCCTTTTGTTTACTTTTTCTTTCTTTTTCTTTCATTTTATGCCTTTTTCTATCTACACTATAATACATTTTCTATGTTACATGTTCTGCACAGTCATCCTAGTGCGTAGAAGGATGACTATCCTTGTACAGTGTCAGCCGACTCTCATTAACTAGCCCTTCCATGAATTTTCCATCCAACTTCTCTAGTTGAACAACACCTACTTCTATCAAATATCTAAACAGATATGGTCCTAACCAATGCATTTGGAACTTCCCTGGATTTTGTAGAAACTTACTGTCATAGAGTAATACTAAATCTCTTGTCTGAAACTTCTTCTACTTGATATGTCTATCATGTGAATATTTCTTGTTCATTTTCCGAGCCCACTGATGGAAGCCTATAAAAAAATTATCTTCTTCTAATTCCATAAGTTCTGATAGTATCATTTCCATTGTGCCTGAATTTGTGAGCTCCGCAATCACAACAATGTGCATACTTGGTACATTAAACTCTATTGACATAAAAACTTCTTATCCACACGTCAACCTGAATAGAGTCTATTCTATCATCTTATTTCTTGTGGTCCTATATGCCTATAATACTGCTAGAATCTTCAAATCCTAGTCATCCCGACTTACATTGCAAACCTTTGTTAGCGCATTTTCCAAGATCTTTTTGAAATATTTTGCTGTGCCATTTTCCTGAGTATGGCATGGTGTACTCTTCTAATAATGGATATGAAACTCCTTTGTTAATGCTACAATCATCTTATTCAGGAAATGAGTTCCCTTATCAGTCATAAGTATCCTTGAGCATCCAAACCTTGTGACTACATTTTCGAACAAAAATCACACAGTTGTCTCCACACTGCAATCTCTTACTGGTTCTAACTCATCCCATAAAGTAAAATAATATGTCACAGTAATGATATACCTAGCTTCGGACCTCTTAGTTGGTGTATTAATTGGTCCTACAAATTCCACTAGACACTTATCAAATGTTTTCAATGTCACTTGTGGAAATAAGGGAATTTCATCTCTCCTTGACGACTTTCCAAGTCTCTAAAAAACATCACAACTTTGGAAGAATTCGTTAGCATCTTTGTGAAGTGTAGGCCACCATAATCTTGCACGCGGAATCATCTGAGTTATTTCCTTTCCATCATAGTGACCTCCTAAAACCCCTTCATGTGCCTCTGACAATACCATATTTCTTTCATGCTCCAATACACAACGTCGTAGAAAACTGTCTGTGCCTAACTTGTATGGATTTCCTGCTATCAACTGGTAGTTCATATCCTTTACTACTATTTACTTCTTTTGTGCCACTGTAAATTATGGAGGGGCTACTCTTGTATTCAGGAACTGAAGTATGTCTTCCAAATAGTCATCCACCATCTGAATTGCAAATAAGTGCACATCTGGTAAATTATCATCCAAGTTTATTACATCTTCTTCGAACAGTATGTGCGACAAATGATCTGATCCTAAGTTAAAATATTGTTGTTTCACGATCACCTCAAAGTCATATTCCTAGAACCGTAATAACCATATGCTTATTATTTCCCCCAACACTGGTTTGTTAACAAGGTATCTCAATGTAGAATGGTATGTATACATTTTGAAATGAGATCCAAGTAGGTAATGTTTGAACTTCTTCAAGGAATACACCATCGCCAAACTTTCTCTTTATGTTGTAGTATAGTTTTTATTTGTAGATGATAACTTCATGTTGGAAAATGAAATCGAATGGTCTAACTCTCCTTCACCTGGTTGTGCCAACATTTCCCCAATGCTATTGACGATGAATCCACATGTACATGGAATTCTTTTCTCCAATTAGGAAAAACTAAAATCAGTGCGGTGACCATCTTTTGTTTTAGTGTATCCAGACTCTTCTGACATTCTTCATTCCACTGATACTTCACTCCCTTTTCAACAACTTATCCATAGGGGTTGTGATATGTGCATATCCTTTGATAACTTTCTATAGTATAATGTATGACCCAATGTGGATTTCAACTGTCACACTGAAGTTGGTGGTGGAAAATCAACAATCATAGCTATCTTTGCAGGGTCAATTAACAATCCCTTTTAACACACCACATGGCCCAAAAAAATTCCAAAAGGCGCACAAAAAATGCATTTCTTCATATTCAATGAGATCTGGTATTTCCTACACTTATCCAACATTAAGCGCATAATGTCAACATGAACTTTTAATACATTAAATATTGTCCAATCATCTAAGTAGACCTTTAAAAATTTATGAATGAACTCTTTGAAAGATGCAACAACTACTCTAGAAAATATCATTGGTGCATTCTTCAACCCAAATGAAATAATTGTGTACAGTTAACAACCCCATTCTATTGCAAAGGTCATCTTATATCATTATTCTTGCACAATATTGATGTAATGGTATCCTGAGAATCCATCTGTGAAAGAGTAAGCCTCCTGACCTACTACATATTCTAGTACTTAATATGTAAAAGGCGTAGTAAAAGTGTCGTGTAAACATGCATCGTTCAACTTTATTAGATCTACACATATCCTAATTCCTCATGTTTTATTTTCTTGAACTACCATTGGGATGATCCATTCTAATTCTTCAAGAGGTTCTATAATTCCATCCTTTAACATTATGTTTATTTATGCTTTTACCTTCTTCTTATATTTCAGGATCATTCTATAGGGTCTCTTCTTCACAGTTTTGGTATCTGGCTTCAACAGAATTTTTATTTCTCCTAAATCTCCAGTAATTCCTTTCATCTCTCAGAATGTCGTTGAAAATAGATCTTGGTATTCGCATAGCAAGACAAAAATCTTCTTGACTGTCTCATATCTCCAGTAATCTCCTATATTGGAAAATTTTGTCTTATCTTTTGTACCTATGTTCACTTCGCACATTCTTAGGGTTTTTCCATATATCACTAACTCAATATTTGATCCTTCTATGACGCGCTCCCCTTTAGTTTCTGGTATCTTCAAATTTTGTGGTCTTCATCCTCCTGGTTTTCTTCAGCAACATTATAGCAACACAAGACCTCTTCAACTATCATAGTAACTCTAGGTGTACTATACATCGATACTTCTGTCACAAAAGTATTATTCTTGATCACCTGCAAGGCTGAGTCAATCAACGGATTATTATTTTGAAAATTGAATTTTAACTTGAAGTTCCTAGTCAACTCTTCCCAATCTCTTGTTCCTCCACGCACTTCTAGTTCTATGTACCAATTTTTAAGAGTAGTGTATAGAGTATGCACAAATAAATGTGTTTGTTCTTGCTAAGGTATTGATCTACATTGTGTAGCACACTTCGTAACATGATCTGTTGGAAAACTTAACCCACTATACTTCAACTTGATACTTTCATTCTCTTTCTTGAATCTAACCTTTAATAACCTTTTGCACTGCTTCCATTTTCTTATTCCATCCTTGTGCGTAGCCCACCATCTCGCAGGGGTTTATTTCAATGCAACATCCAAATCTAGTCGTCTCTGTGAATCTAATATTTTCAACTCAAACTCTTTTATAAAATAAACTACATTAGTTAATCCATCATACCTTGGAGGTTTAACTATTTTGGTTTCAATCCATCTCAATGCATGGGTGATTCGAGAAAACTTCCTTATTGACACTTCATCCACTCTTTGTTGCCAATTATTTAAGGCTTCTTATGAGTTTGACACACATGAAATAATACTCCTCCAACTAAGGATGCCTTCAGCTGTAGGATTAACCTAACCGTCCATTCACGTAGTCATATTATGTAAATTATCAAATTCTTTTCTCTTGGCTAATTCTACATACCTTCTTCCTTCAGTGGGGTCTAAAGGTGTGGTAACCTTCTGAGCTAGTTGGTAACCTTCGTCATTCCACTGATACTTCACTCCATTTTCAACAACTTATCCATAGGGGTTGTGAAAGCCTCTAAATCATATGCGGATTCTGACTCTGAGCTAGAACCAAAAAGGGGAAGATGGATCATTGACGCGGAACCCAGTACCACCGTTGCTACCACCAAGCTCCAACCTGGTGACCCAGATGAGCCAGAAGAAGGAGAGTGCCTCTTCCATTCACATATGTGGGTAAAAGGCACCTCGTTGTACTTCATCATTGATAGCGGTAGCCAAAAGAACCTCATCTCAGCAGAGGTCGTCAAGAGATTGGCCCTTCCAACAATGTCGCACCCACAACCCTACACCATTGGATGGCTTCACCAAGTAAGCGATCTCCACGTCAGCCAATAGTGTCGACTATCATATGGCATCAAGCCCTTTAGAGATGAGGTATTGTGTGATGTTGCTCCTCTCGAAGTTTGTGATGTTCTTTTGGACCAACCTTATTTATGGAAACGTCATGTTGTATATGAGTCTAGGCCTCGTAGTGTTATTATTACTTTGAATAGGAAATTGTACAGGATACCCGAGGAAGTCCCACCTAGTGTTATTTCCTTGATCTCTGCTAAGAAATGCAGGAAGGTCATCTCTCATACGGAGAAGTTTGTCTTCTTCGTGATTCACTCTCGAAATAAGTGAAATATCACAACCACATCCAGGGTCTCTACGACCGACCTCTCCACACAACAAAAGCAAGTAGATAAGGTCATGGAAGAATACTTAGATATCTTCTCCTCACCTACAGGGGTACCTATGCACTGCCAAGTCAAGCACCCCATCGATCTGATCCCTAACGCACCACTGCCCAATGGGCCAGTATATTGTCTCTATTTGTTAAAGAATGAGGAGATCAAGTGATAGATCCAAGAACTGCTCCACAAGGGGCACATCCACTCCAGCTCATCACCTTGTGGGAGCCAAATCATGCTGGTACAAAAGAAAGATGGAACCTAGCGACTCTATATTGATTACTGGGCTCTGAATAAAATCACAGTCAGAAACCAGTACCCGATTCCCCGAATCGATGACCTCCTTGATCAACTCATGGGGGGCAAATACTTCAGTAAGATTGATCTAAAGTCTGGCTACCACCAGGTCTTGATAGAATAGAAAGATGTATGGAAGACCACCTTCAAGTCAAAGGAAGGCCTTTTTGAATGGTTGGTCATGCCCTTTGGTTTGAAAAATGCTCCAACCACTTTCATGAGGATAATGGATGATATCCTACGACCATTCACCAATACTTTTGTAGTGGTGTATCTGGATGACATTCTAATTTATAGCAAGACTTGGGTCGAACACTTGCAGCATATTCATTAGGTTCTGCACACCTTGCGACAGCACAAGCTATATGCCAACTTGGAAAAATGCTCCTTCAGCATGGACAGGGTCCATTACCTGGGCTACATCATAGATAAGCATGGCGTACATGTTGATCCAGCCAAGATCCAAGTCATCCGTGACTGGCCAGCCCCAAAAACACTCACTGAGATTTGGATCTTCTTGGGCCTTGCCAATTTCTACCGCAGGTTCGTGTTGGGATTCTCCCATATTGCATGAGCCCTCAGCCAAATAAATAGGGGTGGTGGTAAGGAAAAATTTGCGTGGGACTGATCCCAACAACAAGCATTTGATGATTTTAAGCAGTGCTTGTGCTTAGCCCCAATACTTTCACTACAAAACCTACAACATCCCTTTGAGATTGAGACAGATGCCTCAGACTATGTCGTGGGCGTTGTTCTCACTCAGCACAGCCACCCAGTGGCCTATCATAGTGAGACACTATCAGATATTGTCCGTAAGTACCCTACTTACAACAAAGAAATGTACTCCATTGTGCAAGCATGCCACCAATGGAGACATTACATTCTTGGGAAGGAGACAGTCATCCACATTGATCATAAGCCACTGCAGTTCATGCAGACACAGGGAAAATTGCAGAATGACCGCCATCAAAAGTGGTCCACATACTTGCAACAATTCCACCTCAACATCAAGTATAAAATAGGAAGCACCAATCGTGTCGCTCATTGCCTCAGCAGACTACCAGTCGCGAAACTCACCACGGTGCTATACTCTTGTGGCCATGAGACATCTGGATGGTCCCAACTCTATGAGATAGACCCTGACTTCGCCACCACCTACCAAATGTTGGGTGCAAACGTAGTTGTCAATAATTTCCATCTTCAGGATGGGTTGTTGTGTCATCTGGGCCATATCTGTGTTCCATCAAGTGAGCGAGCGAAGATAATCTGAGAAGCCCACTACAGTCGGGTAGCAGGACACTTCGGCATCAAAAAGACAGTGGCAATGCCACAGAAACATTTCTACTTGCAAAAACTTCAACAGGAGGTCAGCAAGTATATCAGGTCCTGCACTACCTGCATTATTGCCAAACAGACCACTAAGAAACAGGGCATGTACACCCCTCTTACTACTCCTGACAGGCCATGGGAATCCATCTCAATGGACTACATGTCGAGCCTCTTGTCCACCAAGCGGTGAAATGACTGTGTTTTTGTGGTTGTTGATCGCTTTTCTAAGATGGCGATTCTGGTTGCCTGCAAGAAGAGCATCACAGCAGAGGCCACTACCAAGATATTCTTTGAACGAGTCTAGGTAGATTTTGGAATCCCACACACCATTGTCTCAGATTGGGTTAGTCAATTTCTCAGCACATTTTGGTTGAGCCTTTGGTCACTACTGGACACCAAGCTCACCAAATCCATGGCCTTCCACCCCCAGACAGATGACCAAACCGAGGTTGTAAATCGAATGATTATGCATATCCTTCACATGTATAATTCAAAGCACCCTTGCACATGGGATGAGAGCCTTCCCTATGTCAAACATATCTACAACCGAGCCCTGCATAGCTCAACCGGACACATCCCCTTTCAAGTGGGGTTGGGATTCCAACCATTGGGTCCCATAGATGTTGCACTTCCCCTTACGATCACCTTGACTGACTCATCTCCTGCTCCAACTGAAGCTAACAAAGTCACCCGGTTCATTGAGAGGATCCAGCACATCCACCAACAGGTTCAAGATATCCTACAAAAGTCCAATGACAAGTACAAACAACGTCATGATCAACATTGGGTGCCACATAATTTTCAGGTGGGCGACAAAGTTTGGTTGCACTTGCAGAAAGAACGCCTTACAGGACCCCATTGAAAGCTTCACCCACTCCATTATGGGTCGTACACTATCACCAAGGACATGGGGGATAATTCTTCTGAGCTCAACATTCCTCCTTTCCTTGGCCTACACCCAGTGTTCAACGTGGATCTCCTTCGCCCTTATTTCCCACCATTATTGGACATCTCATAAGTAGCAGAAAAATTGACACCAATAGAGCTCAACCCCGACTACATACAACAAGCATCCAATGATTAGATTATTGAAAGATAGATCAAGGGCACTCGATAAAAAGGGATCTAGCTTTATCGAGTCGTCAAAGTAGTGCACCTCCTACACCAAGGCAAGTGGCTCACCCAGGGCCAAATTCAGTAGAAATTTCCTCATATGATGGGGGACCTCAATGCAATGGATACCATTTCTTCCTAAGGAGGGAGGATTGATCCATATGGATATCGGTGTCCACCCACCTTTTCCAGCTGGCTCAAAATAGTTTTCTGACAATTTTGGCAATTTACTATTTTTAGCAGTTTTAACTTCCGGGGCCATTTTAAGGGCCTAAATGAAGGTTTTTCAGGATTGAGATCCTCAAATATATATGAAGGAAATATTGAGCCCCCCAAAATAATCTCCTTTACAATACCTTTCCAACGGGCTATCACACACCTAAAACAGAGATCGTATGCAAAAGTTGATGTACTAACTTACTCAAACGGGACCCACATGACTTTTGGCTTTTCATCTCTTAGGGTTAGGTTTTTGGATGTCTATGGTTTTTGGCATTCTTTATTATTGTGAAAAGGAATTCTGAGCCTCATTGTAACGTTCTTCTTTTGAATGCATGCTACCATCACATCTCTTCTTAGAGATAAGCTACCACCATTCCAACAAGCTTGTTTCCGTTGCATTTTACAGTTTCAACTTATTTCGTTATTGAATAGAAAACCAGTTTTACTGTATCTCTGTTATTTTTTGTTAAGAATATGTTAATAATCTGTATTCATTTCGTTCTGCTCATAAAATCTAGATCACCTTCAAGTCTTCAACTTCGAATACCATATTTATTTTCCTTAGGTCAATGATTGTCTGATTATCAAATTCCCAATCAAGTCCAAGTAGTGTTGGATAAATTGTATTACCATCTACTATGTTGATCACTTCGAAGTTTTCTATAATGAACACTCCATCAATATTGACACTTACTCATGTCATCCTTCCAACTAGAATGATATTATGTTGGTTCACTAGTCTCAATTGGATAGGAGACCAAATAATTTTCGGTCGTCCCACCATCTCCCAAGTCTATCTCGAGATAACTTTTACATTGGACCCCAGATCCAGAATTATATTGTCCATTTCTTAAGCTCCTCTCTGTGCATTGAGATTGGAGTCCCTATTTGTTCACTTATTACGATGCACTTGGTTAATTACTCCGTGTGCGACAAGTTTCTCCTTCTCTTGGGAACAATGGTCAATCATTCCATGAAGGCTACTTAAATCAGATTCATCTTTCATTAATTATAAACAACTTCTTAAGAAAATTTGCAAAGTGATTGCCTTTTCATCTTTCTTCTCTTAATGGTCATATACTAGAGGCATATCGAACACCATTTTTCTATCATACAAGGGTGGCCCATTTGAAGTTGATGTAATTCAGTCTACTCCCATAAGTTATTTTCTTGCTTGTTGGTAGGTCTCTTTCTCTTTCCTTGGATCAAACAATGGTAATGGTTTGGCTTATTTTCATACCCATTGGTGAATTATAGTCCCTTGTTCTGTCGCACCTGCTCCATTTCTCATTCCTCTGTGTGTAACTAATGCTATATTAGGTTTTTTGTCATGCCTCATTTGTTATTATTTGTATGTTCTAGTTTTTCTTTTGGTTCTGGTTCCCTATTTCCTACCATTTTGCAATCAGTTGAGGACAATCATTCATCGCATGGTCCAATTCTATATAGTACATGCATGTCATGTAAGGATTCAGGAATTCACGCACTAAGTGTCTAGGCTTATTACAATTGTAACATATGATAGGTATTCTTCCTCGACCAAAGCCTCCTCTTCCTTGGCCTCTGAAACCTCCTATGCTTCTTTGATTATAACCTCCTCTAGGAGTATTAAACTATGGGGATAATCCTTCTACTTATTCACCTTGGACTCTATAATCATATATAATGTGCTCTCTCATCAGGTTCAACATGAGAAAATCCTTCTCGTCATGTTCGATGGACCTACAAAATCTGCAAAACAAGTTCCTCACAGTTTTCTAATATTTTTGCATCAGTGGATAATTATGAGGGTGGTGACCCACTATCTTGCAAATTTCACGCCATAACAATAACGGATTTGGGGCTCCTATATTCACATATTTTTGAAATGTTGGACACTGATCTTTATGATGGCCTTTTGTTTTACAAATGATACACCAGAATCCCTCACGCTTTTCTTTTCCTTTCGTAATTTCTCGTAGTTTAATAGTCAGTGCATCCAACTATGACTAGACTTGATTCATCCCTATGTTATTCTCTCCTAGAGGGGATGCTTCCAATTTCATCATAATTTCCATATCTTGCGGCTATGTCACAATCTTTTGTTGCATCAAAGGGAAGCGTATATGTGACAATAAACCCACAATAAACCATTATATGTGTTGTTCATCTGGGCTATGGAATGTTAGTTGATCTTTTAATATCTTAAAACTTTGATCATTGTCCCATATTGATTCATTTACTATATGTTTTATTTCCTTTAGCTCCATAATACATTGTGATTAAGATTTAGGCTTATCGAATTATTTTAACAACGCTTTTCTAATCTTTGCCAATGTTCTTGTATGGCTTCCAGGTGTAGTATTCTAATAATTCATATGCCATAATAGTGTGTGATATTTGAAGGTTGTTTCCAACTGCACAATATTCACATCATCATCCTGGACATTCTTCACAGTCCATATCATGGCATAGATGAGCAAATTTTTTTCCAGATCTTCTAAACTGACCCCTTGAAAGAGAGGCATCTTTAAGGTGGGATCTACCCCCATCATCATATTATGTGCGATATTATTTCTTGATAATACTAGTTGATTATGACTTGACGTACTACTTCCACTACTAACTAAAATTGACAAAACTTTTGATCTTACCTCATTTCTTGTTGATGCACACGAGGTCATGAGTTTGACACAGATTATTATCTGGGAGGGATCCTCTTCTACTAGGTTGATCTGGAGGATATTTTCTTCTATGCACAGACTCCCTTCGATCTGGAATATTGCACCATTGTCTCTTTCCTCATTCTCATTTTTCTACCCTTCTCTCTCATTCATAGTCCTCTTCTTATTCGGTCTAAACCTCTTACCATTGAGAAATATTCCAATCTCTTTGTTCATCGCACACTCTTCTTCACTAGGCATACTCAGCCCGTTCATTCCTCATTCCTTCTTTTCATCCCTTTTTACACTCAGATCATTCCCTGGTCAGCCCCCAACTCCCCTATGTGCTTGAAGGTTCTTATAAATCATATTCCATTGTCATAACGCTTTTTTCACACAACAACATCTTCATCCATGTATATATTGACTTCAGGTATCTTCCGCGCAGTACTTTAAATAATTCTCTTTCAACATCATTGTACGTCTGAGTACAATCTATGGAAAATTAATTAACATAACCTCCCAATGCACTATCCAACCAATATTCAACTCTGTTACACATTATTTTGGTCACTCTGGTGGTGTCTCTATAGTTATGTGTTCAGGCTCTCATAAGGACCTTTTGCCTAAGAAAAGTGATTGTTGTCTTCTTCCATAAAACATATTTTTAATATGAGTTCGTAGGTTGACTATGTTGTAGGGTGCGAGAATATTGATTCTTGTAGGCAACCCTATACCTAGCCTGCGAGGTGTTCGCAGTCTGCTCTATAGGTAGGGTGTGAACCTATTTTAAAGCTTAAAAGGAAGAGGAAGTTACGAAGGTTCTAGAAGAGGATCTTCTATAAAATGAGTTGGCATTCGCATGGTTGACATCCTACTAACTTCTCATATTTAGTGGGATCATCCTCATCCCTTTAACCATCTCTCCTTCTCCTATATAATGAAGGGTTTCTCACGGAAGAGGTTAAGAAAGATTGAATGGAGAATTGATGAAAGAATTGTGTGAGGAACCCTGTTTGAATTGAAGCTTGAGGTCTCCATTTGTCCATCAATCCATATTGGATATTCTTCATGCAAGTGTAGATCAAGTGTGTGTGTTGGAACCAACGACCCCTGAAAGGAAGCTTGCGACATCAAGGTGATCTGGTTGTATCTTCTACTTTCATTTAATACAATACAATGCCATGTCCCTTTCCCATAAAATCACTCTTATTTTATCGCATAACTCCTTGATCATATGCATAGGTTGTCATTGAATATACTTTTCTATCTTCACTTCAGTTGGTTTGTGTTGTCTTAAACCTGATCTCACAAGAGCACCGGAGTGAAGTAGGAACAACAAAGACCTAAGGAAGCGATATAAAGGTATGTCACTCATTCCTTCTTGGTAGTGGATTCGATGATTACAACTTAGGGAAATAGTTATGTCCTATCCTATTTTGTTCTATATCCAGAGGGATCTAGGGAGATCTATTAGTGTCTGCATATACTGATTTATCCTGTAACAAAATTGGCAACTCCACTGGGGAAACAACTCATTTTTGTTGTCTTTTGTTGACCATTTTCTCTCAGTCTACCTATTTCATTGCCAACCAGTCTCTGAGTTTGTAGGAGACCCTTATAGACTCTATGGACCTAGAAGTTCACTCAAAAATTTTGTCCCTTTTCCAAATTTTCATAATTTACAACCCTTCTCACACTGTACCTCTTTATAGCCTATGAGAATCATTCATTCTTGTACCCTACTGTTCAGTCCAGTGCGACCTCCTTGTACCCTGCTAATGTCCAGACTATGAGAATGCTTCATTCTCGCACTGTACTCCACTACTAGGCTGCGAAACCATTTGTAAAATTTTTGGATCAGGTCTTCTTGTTCTTTTTGATGCCCAGATTTGTTTGTTCATCTGGGAAGAACTTATTTTTCCATTCTTTGACTATTTCTTGACTTCAAATCTTGCGGTCGATTAGTTTTCAGAGATCAAAAACTCTTCTTAATCTTTTTTCCCAGTTTTTACTTCTCGACCTTTTACCAACGAGGGTATAATCTTGGATTTTGAGATCTGAGTGCTTGTTTGGTCAAAAGTCTTTGATTGGATTAAAAGTTGGGATTATTATTTCTTTAGATTGCTTGTTGCTTGGAAAATTTATTTGTCTGTATACATTTGAAGAAAAAAATTCTTGTCGATTTTTATTTTTATCTCCATTGAAAGATTTGATTTGGGCGTTTATTGAGTATTGTGTTTTCATTGGTTTCTTACCTTTTCTTGGTTCCATCCCTATTTTTGGTTTCTAAAAAAAATTGTTCTTTTAAGCAATCATTCAAAAAATATTGTCGTTAAAACATTGAAAGAGAACGAATAGTGAATTTATGTTGTCCATGATTGTTTGATACTACATTTGAAAAGAGAATTGTACATCGTAGTTCTAGAAAAACTCCTTTCTCCCTGCTGTAGATAGAATTCATTGAACGAAAGTTTGTATCATTCATTTCTATTTACGCACTGCTGGGTCTAAGTCTTAGACAACACCAGTTTCATTTCCGTCTCCCTCTTGAGTAACAACAACCTTTAATAATATTGCGCAATTTTTTAAAATTCAACTAGTAACTTTTTCTAGGGCTCTTTTGCACCAACATTAGCTAGGCTAGAGATTTGCAATAGGCAGTGAGACACACTCTCCAAAGCACAAAACACACAATAGTATCTTATGATAGGGAGTGTCAAATTCCATTTGAATCATTTTGTCCTGGGAAGCCCTTCTCACACAAGGGCCAAACCTGAGTTCGCATTGAGATTGATAGAGTCACTCACCCTGCTTTGTTGATCTCAATGTAGAGATTGCGCGTATTACGGGGTTCACTTGAAGGTATACCCACAATGATGATTGGAAGCCTCTCAAGTTGATTTCGGGCTAGATACCCTGCCCTTGAGTGTGGATCAGACTATCGACTGTTCCCCCAGGCATCATTGTTGATTGTGATAACCTTAGTCACCTATCTTCTTAGAGTCTTACACAAGGTGACTATGGAGGGGTAAGTCTTCACGGAACCTAGAATCGATGTTGGTCAGACTCACTCGGGATCCTTTGAGGGTGTACCCATGATTATGTGTGGGAGCTTGCACCAAGGTGTAAGTCTGTTACGCAGGTCATCAATGTAACTTTTCCACCCTAGCCTAGCCCCGTCTTGTCTCATCGTCGTGACGTTGGATTTCATCACCAACTAGTGACTTCGGAATTGGAAGGTCTTGTTTAGTTGGTTTTGATTCCTAGATTTTACTAGAACGTGTTGTTTGTTTACCTAAGTTGGCCATAGAATTTCTTTTGTAATATTTTAACTCGATCACAATTGACCCTCCATGTCGTTCACGTAGAACGCAAGGACTACCCCTAGAAGATATAGAAGGTTCTCAACCCTTGCCTACCAACTCACCGGAGGGCTCTCCTCAACAGAGTGAAGTCCAAGACATTGCCACTCCACAAGTGGAAAGAACTAACTCTTTAGAATGGTTCTGAATTACCAATTCTCGAGAGGACTTCCGACTTCCTCCCGACTCTGTGAGACGTATTGTTCGAGTGAATTCTTCTGAAGAAATAGTTGTTGAGTCTTCTGGATTACCAATCGGACCTTTCACAGGACCTGAGGGTCAAGATCCTTTTTGGACTACTGGAATTTTTAGGTGGGACCTCTTTGGCTCAAAAGCAGGCGTTGATATCACTGTCACACCTAAGCTGCCCGAAACATCCGATCCAGACACAATATATTTTACTACTGCCTATTATTTTCCTGGTTCAGACACTCCTCTAGCCGACCACATCTTGACTATTCCCCTACAAACAGTCCATTACACAATGGTCCCAGATACTATGAGTCCTCACACTAGGATTATGGTGGCTAGCCAAGCTCCCATTGGCACACTGCTTTTGCCTAGATTCACCCCAACACTTCCCCCCAGATATCATGCGTTGAATGCTTCTATTCCCACTCCTACACAAATCCCATCCTGGATTATTGGCATTTCCACTCCTTCTGGGCACCATCTCGTTCTTGGTTTCATTTGGACACTTCCTCGATCCCCTTCTAGAGGGCCTCTTCCATCCCTTATTAGAGGCACCGACCCTAGTGGCACCATCTCGTCTTTCACACCTAATTACCATATTCCTGTTGGTGGACAATTTCACCAAGGAGGCCAAACCCAACCCCCTTTTACAGGATAAATCCCAATTGGGATGTGACCCCCGATTGGAGGGAAACCCCCACCTACCCCACCCTATGGATAGAACATACCTCCATCCTTGGCCTAGTATTGGAACTATCTTATCCAAAACAATCCTCAGTCGACTGGGGGGAAACAGCCTCAAGCTAGCTTCTTCATACCCCTTAGTACAGGCCAACCATTTCCAGGTACGTCCAATCCTATTTGGGGCTTGAACGCTCAACCCCACACCCTTGTTCAAGGGAACAACCCCAACCAATACAACCCTATAAATTACCTACCTCCACACCAACAACCGAATCTACTTGGATCTTCTCATTATATGCAAACTGCTTATGGTCCTACTGGTATACCTACGGGGCTCCCTCTCCAAATTCACTAGTACCCACACATGAATAGACAGTTACCCTTCTTAGCCACCCTGGACCTCCCTAATCCATAGAGAATTTTAAATGATCTGATTCGTCACTCTCCTCAATGGCCCTCGATACCGGCCAAACTACCATTCGACATCCCTAAATTCGATGGTAAACCAAGAGAGGACCCGAACAATCATGTAATGACTTTTCACCTTTGGTGTTCATCCAACTCTTTGATGGATGACTCTATTCGTTTACGCCTTTTTCAGTGAACTCTCACAGGTTTCGCCGTGAAGTGGTATATAAAATTACCACGAGGCTTCTTCACCGACTTCAACACCCTCGATATGGATTTCCTCACCCACTACTAGTTACCGATCCGTTACGAAACAGGAACTGAAATTTTGAGTGCTTTCAAACAAACCAAAGCCACTCATATCTTTGATCACATTCATGAGTGGTGATGAAGATGATGTCTCGTCAAACTCAAACTTCTCGATCAGTTACTATCAGAGTGGTTCATGAAATCATTCATGAATGAAATCGCCATGGGTGGAGTTTTCATAGAAGAATAGGCGATCAGTCGTGCTCAATACCTCAACCTCGTTTACTCACAAATGGGTACTCTTTATGATTTACTCCCTGACACACCGCGTCCTTCTACTACTGCTACTTCAACTACTTCTGCTACTTCTCATGTAGTTGACGGTGTGATTGGCACTTTCCATGCCCAACCCCATTATGCACAAGCCTCTAGAAACAACCCCAAATATGTTTCTTCTAATGTTCAAAGTGCTCTGTCTCCTACCCCTCCCATCGGCAAGACTTCTGAGGTGAACTTTGTTCAATATACCCCCACCAGAAAGAATAAATCCAAAAAAGGGAAGGGTAATGTTGTGCCTCTTTTGTCACCTAAATGAGAAAAACAGAGGTGCTTACAATCTTAGTTGGGTTAGCTAAGCAAGACTACAATAAAGGAAAGGGTTAGAAGAATAAACATAAAATACTAAGCTAAGAAATAAACTAGGAAAGGAAAAAACAATTAAACTATTATGCATAGAGACATAAGAACAAGAAACAAACAAGACTCATGTCACCAATGGAAAGGATTGTATTAGTGAAAAGAAAACACCAAAGAGAAAGGGGACTTTGGGTCCCTTCTTCCTCCATGGGAGGCAACTTGGACCCCCAAGATTGAGCTCTTCTTACAACTTGAAAACTTGAAAGAAATGGTGAAAGAATCCCAGGCTCACTGTTATCACTGAAATTTCGTCTACACAGGGCGACAAGAACTCCGCATCATCAACACAACAATGAAGTCATTCATGGCACAGAATGAAGTTTACAGCATTCCAGAAGGGTAAAAAACTATACAAAAATTGAAAGACACTTCACATCAGTAAGGTGCGCGTGTGTGCGCGGGATAAGAACGTGTTGTGCGCGCTTAAGCGCCCGACGCGCGACTGTCCACAGAAAAAGCCGTGCATCTGCTAATACGACGCATTAAATGATTAAGTCGGCCTCCCGATCACCAATGGATCTTCCACCGAGATGATTTGACATCCATATCAGGGTCGGTTCTGCAAATTCGGCGAATTAATGGCTTAAGTGAACCCTAAACAGCACCGTGTTTACACCGGAAGCTAGTTACGTGA
>ML783490.1:93969-151654 GCA_009831015.1 Picea engelmannii | reverse complement strand
AAGCCATCCGTCTGCAGCCTAATTCAGAGTTCTTTCACCGTTTATTTCAGTTCTACTCGTTTTGTAAGGAAAGCACAATCTTGAGAGATTCGAAGGACCTTCCGTTGGAGGGAGAGGGAATCCTTATCTCTTCCCTCAGCGTGTACTCTAGTTTCCCCTAATAGATCAAGCCTGGAACCCTTGTGGACTTCCTTGTCTCATGTTTGATATTTCTGTTTATTTCCGAATCGTTATTTGCTTAACAGCTGTTAGATTAGATTGTTTTCTGTTTTGTTTTTCTGCTTTCTATTAACACTCTTGCTGCTGTAGATGTTCTTCCTTGGTGAACCCTGCAAGGCATGCAGAACGGTCTCTATTTTTCTCATCTGCTGACAGATTGACGGAGAACACTCACCCACTCAAAAGGTGAGGTGGATTGCCCAAATGGAATGGTGATAGTATGATCTTGATGAGAAAAGAGGTTTCGCCAAGAGAATAGTAGCAGCATAACCTTGCAAATAAACTCCTTGAAGATGTAGTGCACCCATGGCCTTGTTTTATAGCACCACTTTGAGGTATTGTGTAACCAACTTTTAGTGTGAAAAGGGGTTGTTTAGGGCACATTTAGGTATTTGACCAGCCACCCAGCCAGATCCAGCCAAGATTTGGATGTCAAATCAACTTGGAAGCTGAACCAGAAGTGGGTGGAAGGCTGACCAACATCATAAATGCGTCACTCTCAGGTGTGCATGGCTTTTAGCATCCACAGTCGTGCATCATGCGCATGTGTTCTTTTCCTACATTTCTTGATGGCACATGTGCACGCGTGCCCTATATAGTCATAGCGCATCCTGATTTTTTAACTGGTTGTATAGTTTTGGACCTTTTGGAAATGCTTTTTTTGGTAATTTTGGTCCATGGGTGAACTAATCGCTGTTTGAAGATGCTAGATTCCTGTAACCATTTACAGATGAAATTTCAATGATAACAGATTCCCCCTGATGGATGAGGTTAGGAGCATATGGATAGCCAAAATTCATCAATGTTTCTTCTACTGAGAGTGTTTTTGTAAGAAAGAGTGATAGTGAGAGTATCAAGAGTGATCCTTTGGAGGGAGAAGAGAACCTGTAGGACCCAACCTTTAGCAAGGTGTAGAAAATAAATTGTGTACAAACGAGGCAGGCATGCCCCATGTTCATGTCATGTAACTCCAAAAAGGGTGTTGTATAGTAACCAAAACTGTGTGTTGATGTAGACAACTGCAACGCCCTTGGGGGCAGTTTTGATAAAGGCAGAGGACAATTCTGATGAGGAACAATACTCTGAATAGTAGGCAATGACACCTATAAGTATCATGAATTCTGTGGGCATTGATAGCCCAACAAAGTTCATAGGTCTTCGGAAAATATAAAAAAAAAATGCAATAGTCGCAAAGTAAGACCCACCATAACATGAGAAAGTGTTGAAGTCAAATGTTATGGGGGTCAATGACAGCAGAGAGAAATGATGGTTCTCCCTGTGTCGTCCAAGTCTCCTCATTCTAAAGGTAATGAGAATCAAGATACTGTCGACCTTCTGGAAATTGTGCTGATGTCGACAAAAAGGGAGACACGACTCCAAGAAGCAAAGGGCTTCGTGAAATCCACTAGGTGAGGTCAAGAACTGAGGAGGTACATGTACGAATTCAAGATGCGTGGAGACTCAAGACTTCCCTTGGATGGGAATATATGTGAAGTATAAATGGCCGCAACCATTCAACTAGGTTGAGTGTGAGGGGGACAACGAGACGTGGGATAAGTTGTGCCAGAGGCGGGGCAAAGTGAACAAACTCAGAGAGCAGAGGCAGGTGGCCTATGGGATACTCAAAGTTTATGGACGATGTCAACAAGGGTAGGTGATAAGGAATGCCCCAACTAAGGGTGACATGGGTTGCGTTTTCCAAAAAGGAAGAAGGTCACCAAAGGGGACAACAAAAAGCTATGTAAGATGCTGGAAACAATGGCTTAGTTACAAAAAGAATTAGGAAATCAGTGGGGATAATAATGCAGATACAGAAATGGGTGGCCCCGTGTGAGAGGGCTTGGCCTGGTGATGGTGCAAGTTGGTTAAAAAACAAGTGGGGGGTTGGGGCCCCATAGGCAGTTTTCTGTAGTAGGGAAATGTATGGAGGGCAATCTGAAGATGGGAAATTGGGGGTGGATGAAATGGATGGTAAATGATGTTGCAAGAGTGCTGTCAAAAATAAAACCGTGAGGAAGTGCCTTGGGAGTCCATTGGGTAGGCTAGAAAAATGGGGAGGAGTATGTCGTTGATTCACGACATGATGTAAGACTATCGGGACTCCCATCCCTAAAGGTTTAAAACACCATGAGTGCCAAAGTGCCAAGGGGCCTATGAATGGGACAACTCATGTGGGGGAGAGTGCTACCAAGGTATAGTAACCAAAAGGAAGTGGAGGTGATGGTACTGTAGATTTGGATATCGGGACCCTAAAGGCAAATTTCAGAGGGTGTGACTGGAGATGCAATTGAGATTTAGAGGGAATGATTACATGTCAGTGTCGATTATATACCTGAAGGGGTTGCGCTGGTGTGTGATGACCAAGTACCTGCACACATGACAACCAAATAACCGACCTGAACAATATTTGAAGATAATCAAACATATAACTGTTTATTTGATAATTTTGAACATGAGTAGGTGTACCTGAACGGGGTATGGAAAAATGGCTCCCCGGGGGCTGAGGATGAAAAATGGCCTAGGGACGGTCTTGATGTAGATGATGTGGTGTTGATCCCATGGATGAAGATGGATTGAAAAATGGATGCTCGGAGCTCCCAGAATTGAGTCTGGAAGTTTGGAAAAAAGGGCATATATATAGTTGTAGGGCCCACATTGCCACCTCATTTGTACTTGCTGCTAGAGTGGTTAGAGAGGAGATTGTAGAGAAGATTCAGAGATTCCAATAGTGTGAGGAAGTTGATCTGGGAGGTGAGAGAGTCAGGTTGGTGGTCTCATTCTCCTGTACAGTAGTTAGGTGTCAATTTTTAGGTAGGACAGTACGAATGGTCGTACGGTGGGTTTTTAGGGTTGTGGCTCCCCAAATGCGTGAGTGATCGATGGTGACCCGCACACAAATGCACAACTGCAATGGGCACAATAGCACAGGGGGGGCATTCTATTTGGGAAAATAGACACGCATGGGGTGTGTGCCTGTCTGAAACACAATCGCGCATATGTGTGTGGTTGTGTTGTTGACAGTTGCGCATGAGTGCACAACAGTGTAGTGAACAGGCACGCACTGAATGTGCACCTGTGGGCTTAACAAGCGCACATACATGCGTGCCTATGGGGTAAATAGGTGTGCATGTGTGTGTTCATGTGGGGAAAATAGTCAAGTCGTGGAGGCAAAGCTGAGGGTGAGAAAACTTATCTCCCTTTTTGGGGGGGGGGGAGATTTCGGTGTTTTTGTGATGGTTGATCGAGTACTGTATATGTGGATGCAGGTGATCATTTGGGATGATGTTGATCCACTAGAGAGAGAGGTACTGGGCCTGACTAAGGGAGGTCATGAGGGATGAGGAACTAACAATTCATTGTGCTTTGGCAGCCTGTGAGCTACTGAAGTTTTTTGAGTGCCCCCTGTTAAGGGCACAGGAGTATCTGCTTCAATTCTTGATCTTGATGTGGAGTCCAGAGTTGGAGTGTTTCATTGTGTGTGGGGAGAAATTGACATTCTCTTCTAAGGAGGATTTCTATTTCTTGACTAGGCTCCCTTTTCGGGGCACCCTACAACCGACCGAGCCGGTGGTAGTTGGAGAGGGGCAGTTGTCTACCCTTGCCTGGACATATTGTTTGGGAGAGGATTTTATGTCTAGGTCAGTGGTGAGGATTGGGGCGATGGATGCCCTGGTAAATCATTGCCTAGAAGCGATGGTTGTGAGAGTGTATGGGTCACTCACAACTCAGCGTATCAGTGGTGGCTAGCTGAGGATCATGCAGCGAGCACTAGGGGGTGAGCATTTTTCCTGGGGCTTGATGTTGCACGCCAAGATGGTGGGACAGATCACCAGGTGTCAGGCGGCTAACTCAAAGGATTTTTCCTTTGGATCTATCCTGGTGGCTTGGTTTCTAGAGAGGGTGTCGATGTTTCACCTGAGAGTATTGTTAGACCCGCTGGGAGCACGAGAGCCGCGACTGCGGTGGTGGTCAACGATTTTGGTTCGTCATGGGGGTGGGGAGGGTGGCCACTACTTCACAGCCGAGGCTATACAGGTGTGACATCATATGCCACATATCATATTGCAGTTTCCATACAGTGGGATAGATTTATGCTATGACCCTAAGATGATATTACCTCTGAGAGAGGTATTCGATCGGCAAGGTATGATGTGTTGGTTATTGGTTTTGTTGATTTGTTTTTTAGATAGTATAGCATATGGTTGATATTTGTATGGATCTTGATGCTATCATGTATTTGTTTTTGTATATGTGGGACCACGTGGACAAGAGGTCGAGCTGATAATAGCGCCATCCCGCCAGGGGCTTGTGAGACCACTGTGGGGAGAGTTGTGAGCAGGGGAGAGGTGACGTCGAGAGGATATTGGGGCAAGGAATGATGATAATAATAAAGCAGCCCGGAGACACCATTATGATGACCCTGGGGCAGGGCCATCACATTCTCCTCCGGCTGATGTCGGGGGAGAGTTTGATGATTTCCGCCACCAACTAGAGGTGGTTCTACAGGGAGTGCCCGAGAGGATGTGGATGCGGATCTAGGATGAGGGGATCTTGGAGCAGTGTATTGGGTTGTCGGCAAAGTCGTAGACCTTGATCTGCAGAGCAGCTGTAGCCGAAGCTGCGATGACTAGATGGTTGCCTCCGGGACCTGAGGGACCTAGAGCTGGTGGGGTACCTCCACCAGAGGGAGGACCTGGTGCTGGAGCACTAGAGGCTCCCTGAGGGATGCTAGATATGTATTTGTGTATTTGATATAGGCTGGTGAGCCCATTTTGTATAGTTGTGACATCCAGTTTTGTATTTGGTAGGGATGAGGTGATTCACCTGCCTACGGGTGATGTACTATTTTTGTAAACAATTGATGACATGTGGAATGATATATATATATATACATATATGGATATACATTTTTGGATCTCTGTGTACATGTGTGATGTGTTTGTTGTCTATGACTTTGGTTTTTTATGTAGTGGATGATGTCTAATATATATGTTGTGATAAACTTCTGATGGTTTATGTGTATGTGATATATGCCAATCTATTATAATGTTAGCCATGTTATCTACTATTTGATTGAATTGTCTTGGGATATGTGTAAATGTAATGGAATCAAAATGTCGATATAAACGTCTAACCTACAGGTATTTGTGGAAGAGACAAGCATCATGGACACAGTATACATTGTTGAGTTGGAGGATGACAAGTTGGGAATCTAATAAGATGCTAAGGTGATGAATATGGCGATGATTAGCCCCAATGAGGAGACCAATGGTGGCGGTGTACTCTGCTTGATTGTTGGTGCCTAAGCCTAAACATATGCTGCTGGTGTGGAGTAGGTCATGTGAAGGTGAATAGAGGGCCCAAGAAGCCGAAGCGAGATTCTGTGTCCAGTAGCTAGCTTCGTCGGCGTAACCGATGTGGTAGGCCGATGGAGGTGGCATCTGTCAATAACATGAGTGATAGATTGGATGGCAGGTATGGATAAAAGAAGACTAAAAACTCTACAAAAGATGTACAAAAAGGAAAAATCCTAATGTAGTATAGCTATGCTCAGGCATAAATTTTCTTTAAGTACAACCCATTGACGGGTTCCTTGAGAGGATGGCCTTCGGGGGAGGCCAGGATGTATGCACCTTTAGTGAGGCAATGTTGGATGGTGTAAGGTCCATGCCACAGGGACTCAAATTTTTCATGGCCAAGTGTATTGTGAGAGATATCATAAGCGAGGACGAGGTCTCCTTCGTTAAATGATCGAAGGTTGACATGGCGATCAAAGGTGGCCTTTGATCATTTTTTGGCTGCTTCATTGTTCTGTAATGAATATCAACGATCTTCATCTAGGGATTCTAAGTTCAGCAAACGCAGCTCTATTGGGGCAGTGTCGGGTAATAGCTCAATAGTGGTGCGTAAGGTGGGAATTTCGCACTCGATGGGAAGAGTGGCCTCAGCCCCGTGGACTAGATGAAAAGGTGTGAAACCAGTGGCAGTTTTGACTGTTGTGCGATAAGCCCAGAGCATGGAAAATAACATATGATGCCAATTGGTTTTATGTTTTTTAACCATGCGTTGCAACATGGTTTTTAAGACCTTGTTAACTGCTTCTACCTGTCCATTGGACTGAGGGTAGTATGGTGAGGAAAACTCGTGGGAGAATCCTAACCGGGATGAAAGTTTAATGAAAATATCATTCTCGAAATGTTTCCCATGTTGGAGTGGTACTCCAAAGCGGGATATGACGTGGTTAAAGAAAAAACATGTTATTGTGTCAGCAGTGTTGTTGAAGGTAGGCATGGCTTCAACCCACTTGGTAAAGTAATCAACTGCAACAACTATGTATTTGTGTCCGTTGTTGGATGTAGGGTTGCAAGTCATGAAGTCGATGCCCCATTTACAAAAGGGACCAGCGGTGATGACTAGGTGTAGAAGAGCAGTTGGTGTGCATGCTTTGTTGGCATAAAGATGGCATTTATCACATCGTTTCACGGCATGGATGCAGTCTTGAAATAATGTAGGCCAAAAGCAACCTACGTGGATGATTTTCTGAGCGGTGGACAACCCTGAGAGATGGCCTCCGCAAGCGTCGTTGAGGCAGTCATTCAAGACTCTATCGGCCTTTTCAATAGTTAAGCATCAACGGAGTATGGTGTCGAATCCTCGCCGATATAAGATGTCCTTGATAAGGAGGTAGAGAGGTTCTTGGTGACGAAGACATCGACGATCATCTTTGGAGAGGTGGTTTTTGAATTTTTATGTTCAGAGATAGACAAGAAGATCGCCATACCAAGGGTCATCTGAGGGGATAAAAAACAGATGTTCATCGGGGGCCAGTTGACGACGCCTGTATTCAATGATCATAGGACATTGATATGTGAAATGATCAAGTGATTCACATAGAGAGCAAGGACATCTCATGCATTCATTGACTGAGGTTGTGACATAATGGATGTTGATGACATGAGTTGGGGTGGGTGTTTGTTGAAAGCTCTGGTTTACAGCTGTTAGTGTTTGTCGGAATTGAGGTGACGCTGGAAAGAGGTGTGTGTAATGGCCATATTCTGAACAGATGGTGCATGCAAATTTGGTTTGCAGTACTTTGTTACTTGTGTTCTGTGAGATAGAGGCAATACTGGAGGAAGCGAAGAGCGGTGGTGGTGCTTGAGGGAGTTGGATGAGATTACATAACTCAGGGAGATATGGGAATTTGTTGGTCGGGTGTCCATTTTTCTAACATAGCACACAAGGAGGTTGGACGCGTCGGGGAAGTGGAGCTATGGGCTCCTTCTTCTTTCACTTTCCCCCATCTGTAGCAGGGGGGTTAGTGAGTGGGGGGTGCAGGGGGGTATGGTGGGATTGAGTATGGGAATATGCATCGGGATTCCTTCTATTTGGGGAGGGAGGGATGGTTGAGGAACCATCTCAGGTGGATGTAAATACCAAACTAGGATTGCCAACACCATGTTAGGAAGGATAAGCGTCGCAGCGACCTAGAAATCTTGTACACCTGTTGGAGGGTAAAAGAAAGGGATTTGAGTAATGGCTTGGGGGACTGTTTCCCAAACCAGGATCTGGCCTTAGGGAAGATCAGGAACGGGTTGAGCTAAATTAGTTCCAGGGGATTCCTGAGGGAGAAGTTCTGCGACTAGTGGGACGTAAGGGATGGAAGAGGCCTTGGTGGGAGGGAGGTTATTTTTCAGTTGTTGTTTCGTTGGAGGATATGACACATACTTGTGTTCAGGTATGGAGGAGCAGTGGTGCTCCATGGTAGGTCCCTAGCAAGGATGGGTCTTTGAAGATTCTAGGGCCCATCTCAATGAGTGGATAGGCATCGGGATTAGTGTGGATAAAAGGGAGGATGTTATCGATGTTGGATGAAAGGTTAGGATCATAATGTGATACTTGATTGATGGTAATGATCTTTCCATTATGGGGAAACATCATGGTTCAGAACACAAAAAAGGCGATGGCTCTCATAGAATACATGTAGCTAAGACCAAACAAGATATTGTAGTCGAGCAGGGCATCGATAACCTCAATGCTAATCAGAACGATTTTTCCCCTGAGCTTGACGGGGACATTTTGGAAGAGTCCTTCGGGGGATGAGGGTCTGCCATCGTAGGATATTAAGGTAATGGCATATGGTATGAGTTCGTGGGAACCAATTTTCTTCCATACAGATTTGGACGTGATACAGGTGGATGCGCATTCATCAATGATGCATCGGTGAATTGTAATAGTCCGAATTTTTATAGGGATTTGAAAAGAAATAAGATCGAGGAGGCGAGGTTCTCCATTGTCGAGGTCAAATGTGATGAGTCGGGTATTAGCAGGGTCGACTGCTCCCAGGGAGAAAAGTAAGGACTTCTGTTGGGTGGGACAAGTTTGAAGGACTTCTAAGACTGACATGGCAGCCGGAGATTGTGCCAAGTCATCGACCAAACTATAATTATGAGCTACCCTAGCTTGAGGATTTTGGACATTCCTATGCAATGATATGCGAGGAATACGAAGGGGGGATTCAGTATTAGGGTGAGAAATTATGAGAGGGGGTCCAGTTGTGAATGGAATTTCTTTTGAGGTGGTGGGAGCAGATTCAGGGGGTGTGCTATACTGACAACTGCACATTTGTAGAAGGACTTCTTCCTCACTAGTAAGGAGGATAGTGTGATTGGCAGAGGTGACCGTATTGGGATACTGTCCCAACTGTGGTGGGGTAAGATGCATGTCTGGTTGGGTATTTATGACCCCTTGGTATGGGATGGAGTTTTGTAGTACAGCTGGGGGGGGGTTGCTACACATATGGTTGTGGGGCCTGGTGAGGTGTAGGTGGTGGTGAGGGATGTGGTCCATTCACAAAATATTTCATCTATTTAAAGTCAGTGATTTGGGGGCAATGGTGAGTATAGTGACCAAACTAACCGYAAAGGGCACAAGGGAAGGTAGTCCTAACATTGTTGTTGTTCCTTCCTTGACATTTGTTGTTGTTTCCCCCTTGGGGGTTTTGATTCCCCTGGTTTTGGTTGCCCCCAGCAAATTGGTTATGTTGGGGTTGGTTCTAGTTTCCTCCTGGTCCCAGATTATTATTGTTTTGATTTTTTCCTTTCTTTCTGGTATTATTCGATTGATGGGGTGGATTTGTTGTGTTCAGTTGTTCAAAATTTTGATATTGCTGAATGGGAGAGGGTTGAACAAAATTAACCCCAACGTGTGGTGGTCCTTGTGGTGGAGCCATAGGCTATGGGGGGCCAGAAAATGGAAAGTGTTGTTCTTGAGTCTACACTTAAGGCTATAAAGTGCAGAGTCTAAGCATCTAAAAAGAGTAAAAGAAAAGGAAGGGGAAGAGACAACTCGGGGGGGGATGAAGCTATGGCCGATCTCTGAGTTGTCTTTGTATAGCTTCCAAATATTCTTGCATGTTTATATTCTACTCGATAGCGACCCATGAACGTTCGAGCTCTGTCTGAGTGGTGGCGGTCTTCAGTATGGTATGGAATAGTTTTAAAGCAATGCTGGTTTGATTCGCTAGACCGGGTTCGAAATTGGGTTGTCTTACGACAGGTATAGTCATGGGGAGAATAGAACTTTGAAGGAGGTGGATGCTTTGAAGTGATTGTCTCAATCTTTAGATTGTACAGGGAAAATTCAATGAATCCAGTCGAAGGTTTTAATGAAAACGAAGGTCGTTTTCTGTAACTGAGTTTAAAATCTTTAAAATGAGTGTGAAAACATAGAGTTGTCAACAAATGTGGGGCATCAATTTCAGAGGAATCCCACGTTGTGGAAGAATAAGAAAAGACAAGAGTATCTTGATGAAAGCATACAAAGTAGAGATCTCAATCATTCACAGGTCTTGTACCCGTTAGTAGCTGATACAGAGGAAAAACTGTAAATAACTAGATACTTATAACCTGATCACCACAGTAGAAGTTATACTAAATTGCAGCTAGAACATTCATCAAAGATGTATATGTAAAATGACATAAAGAATGAATATACAGAGGAAGAAAAAACACATAACTCAATATTGACGAAATATGGAGTCTTCAATCCACTTTGTATTAATCTTGGCTTAAGAGAAATTTCTCTATTACAACCTATTAATGGCAAAAAAAAAAGCCTTTTCTATTACAATCTTTCTTCTATTTAAACAAACTTTTGAACCTCTGGAATTTTGATCGTTCTAGAAAATTGCCAGTTACAAATGGAAAATTGGAGCGTTTCATCTCCTCTTATTTTCCTTCTGTAGTAAGGGCGTAGCACCTTCCTTTCCCTGCCCTTTGGGTTCTAGAAATAGAATAGGTAGACATCTGTCATTATTTGGCACTAGAAACCTACCCCTTCACATACTCGGTGCAAATGATGCACCTCTCCACCAACTAGGCTATCAACTTGGAACCCTCTGCTTGGTTGTTTTCTTCAAAAGTGTAAGAACTCTTCGCCAGCTGTGGAAATTTTTTTCCCACTTGTCGTTCCTCTGTGATGATGGAGCATAATTGTAGACTTGATTGTACTAGCCATTTGTCCACTTGGGCCATATCGACTTGGCTAATCTGGGATATCTCCACTTGTTGCTTTTCCATGTTTTCTTTGATGTCCAATAGATGTTTAGCTATATTTATTTTTCTCAGTGTCCCAACACTGCTTTCCTAATCAAGGTCTAGCAAAATTTTACTTAATAAAGAGAACGTTTCCTCACAATAATTCTTCACTTCATTAGCTCTCCCCTTGCTTTCGGATATATTCTTCTCCCAGACCTTCAACAGGATATTACCTATAGTTTGTTCTGCGATGGATAATTTTGAGTTGTCGACTGTCTCTATCTTCACCGTAGCTATAATAGCATCTTGGAAAGTGACCTGTGTTGCCCCGACTTCTCTTTCTCTTGAAGAAATATTTTCTGATATTTGATCTATCATCCGAAAATGGTTTTGAATTGTTCCTACCTTTACCAAGAGGTTTTTTTGAGCCCTAAATACCTTATGTCAAATTTTGACAGCCTGTGATCTGAACACCTTTATGTCTACAACCTGGTTCTCGGCCACCTCTAATTTCGACTGCAACTCTATAATCTATTGCCCCTGTTGGCTTACCTGTGTTTGACTAGTTTGCGTCGACTGGCACACCTGCTCGAGGTTGGACCTGAGCTTCTCGATTTCATGCAGTTCGGTTGTTCGGGCTTCCTCAAGGCTCCTTCTCATGAGGTTCCTTCATTTCAACTGGGTCGTCAAAGTCCCAACTGAGTACTGATTGGTTGTAGCATAATCCCCTAGTGTCTCAGCTATCTCCTCTGCAAATTCTTCCTCTTTCGTGGCCTTCCCATCTGTCATGATTTTAAATTTTTTAGCCATTATGCCCTCTTTTTGATATAACCCTTGCCTCACCATGGCCTTTCTTTTTTTGTCAAAGAAAAATTAGTTAGGAGGCAGTTCCTCTACAAAAATAGGTGTCAGTTCTTCATTGAAAATCCATCCCACGTCAGGGTTCCCCTTTGTGAACTGCAAGGGTGTGATAATAGCAATCAGACTGTCGATTTCCTTCGATGTTTCTTTCGAGGTGACCTCTATAACCAGCTTTTTTGTCATGAGCGAAAGTGATTCGCCTGATCCCTGCAAAGGTATCTCTGCTTGGCCTTGGGCCTGCTTGCCTGGCGTGCCCTTTTCAGAGTTTCCTTCCTGCTTCTGGGGGACTTTGGCTCCTTTCTCTAAGTTTCCAGCCTCCCTTGTTTTCCCTTGGTCCCTCTCCCCACTAGGACTCAAGTCCTTTACACCTTTGGCTCTCGTCAGCTTTGTAACTGGAAGCTCTGGGGATTCAACCTATAAAATTTGGAGGAGACAACTTCGTCGGTGCTCCTGGAATTTCAAAAATTCAGCCATATCTCCGGGTGGTCAGGCTTGAATCTGACTTAAGACTTCAGCGAAGGACCTCGTGCCCCAGAATATTTCATCATGAGGGGAATCCTCATGTTCATACCTCTTCAGGGCGCAACTCACCAGGTGATTGCTCACAACCTTACTAGGGTCGTGCTTCTTGAACTCAATGTCCACAAGCTTCATTTCTTCTAAATCCATAGCCTAGGCTTTGGCATGGACAAAATCTAACAAGGAATACACACCAATACAAATAGGGAAGGGTGGTCATACCATTTTTGATACTCCTTTGAGCTCTTTGCTTATTCAACCGAGCATAGTCTGTCTGGTGATCTCACGACACAATATCTTATCTGGCTGAAATAGCAGGAGGGCGTATGGAGGCACAAAGGTGCCAAAAACCCTGATATACGAAAATTCTACCTCTAGATACCAATTTGCCAGTCTTCTTAGGCTAGTCGCGACACTATCTGACATCCTGGGAGGCGGCTGGCCAAAAATGGTGACATGCAATGGCACCATTACCCAGTTGAAGATCTCGTAGATGAATTCTTTGGCCTTATCTTCCCAAAACTTCGAGTGGTAGACATGGACAGGCTCTATATTAGATGGATCCTAGATCCAATTCATCAGTGGGAAGTGTTTCATGAAGCAGATGACATCCATGATGTAAGCAGACATAAAGAACCAAGTTGTTTTCTTACTCGCCCTCTGTGCTCGATATTCAGTAATTTGACTGGTTAGACAGTCAGACAATAGTTTGGCCTAGTCGAAGGAGAAACCCTCAGTGACTGTATGAATGAGTGGCACCCATGGGAGGAAGAAATGGGTAGTGTCTTCCTTCCCATACAACCTGCAGGTCATCATCGCTATGTACTTGAATTGTGGCTCCAAGGAAGAGATTGAATAGATCCCATTGGAGTCATCCCTGAATTTTGTGGGGTGTGAGACCAATCTTTGATCAGATCGAACAAAATTTTTACATACTGCTCGCACTCCTTCTTCTTGAAGCCTTCTAGGAATTCGACGTTGTGAATAAGGTTCAGCGTGGGTAACAGTTTATACATTACCCACAAATGTTCTGGTCGGAAAGTACCAATTGTCACCTTCTGTTCACTTATAATCGTCCTGGTCGGGATGTCCACATGGTCCAATGCCCACCTAATCATATCACAATAGGGAAGAAGTTGGGGCCTCGCTGCTATTTTCTGCATCTCTACTTGAGTGATGATTTTGTATTTGGTTGATAAATCGTCCTTCTCGTTGTCGATAGAATCATCTGAACAATTTATCGACTCAGATTGCATGATGTTGGAAACATATGATCATGTCTTGATAGAATTAATACTCTGGGGCGAGGTATCGGAAACAATGTCTGAACCCTAACCTGAACTCTTGGCAGCTGACTTGGGAATTTTTTATGGAGCCATGAGAATGAAACTTGCAACTGGACCACCTGTCGAACAGATTTGAAAATCACAAACAACGGTTAACCTGGTAAAATGGCTCTGCGCGTAAATATAAATGAGAATTGAAAAAGTGAAGGAAAAACTCTTTATCTTAGTCATTTAAACCCCTAGTGTCCTTGCGAACAGAACGATCAAATCACTTAAAAGAAAGATTTAGCAGTAAAATCGAGATCCTACTATCTGTCACCTCGTCGTAGTTCAAATAAATGCCATAATTGTTTGACGAGTCGTGACACGAATCAACGCAAAAAACATTTAAACTTACTCTGTAGACGGTGCATGGTAAAGGTTTCTTAATGCATCAATTAATCCATCTTAGCTCCTTTAATTAAGTTTGTTTTAGTATTTAATCCCCCCTTTTTGGCGTTCGTCGTATCGGAAAATTTCACTCCTAGCCTTTGAGCCCCCAAAACCTAAAATCGCGATGATGCAATTTAGTTAAAAATTTGTGATCTAACTTAAGTTCTTAATTAATCCATGCTTAATTAATGAATATCGTGACTTCGCAACTCTGAGCTATGAAGGTATGGTTTTTCGGGAGAGCGATCACCGAGTCGTGAAACCTCGACAGTGTTTAACTAGGGTTTAAAGTGACTTACTCCTTACACTAACCTGGGTAAATCTTTAAAACTGCTATTGCCACTTCACCCGTCAGGACACTAAGGACAGTGGGAAATGTCACAAAACAAGTGAAACTCCCAAAACTGTCTGGGCTTAAAAATAATATCTCACTTATTTAGAACAAGGTGGCTTCAACATCGACTCCAACTAGGGATCTTGTCTCCTCGTGGGATGAGAAGAATAGTAGACCGAGTGCTTATATGGGTAAATGGAGTCATTATTTTTCTTCTAAGAATCTGGTTGATAAAAAGGATATAGAGAGAACCTTAAGGTTCCAAATTGAAATATGGGAAGCTTTCAAACCCGAAATGATTTCTAAGCTTAGCTGCAGTCCATGGTAACTCTCCCTTCCTTGACACTGAAAGTGGGTCTGCCCAAAGTGGTCCAAAACAAATCTTAGGAAGATCAATAGGTCCTATGGGTTTTGGCTTGCATCAAATTGAAAGTATAATTCATGCTTTTGATCAGGGAGACCTACAACGAACCCGAGGTGTAGATCCAGTTTCGAGAAAGATAATTACCAGAGCATAGTATGCTTTATGTATGACAGCCTTACAGATATCTTGAGACATTTCTTCACTGCCAGCGAGCCTGTTCAGTACCCCAGTGAAGTTGCCTGGTCCCCTTTATTGAATTTCCTTTCACCACTTCAGAGGGTAATTATGCATTTAAATGCTAAGATGAGAGCAATCATTTTATAAATTTCCTTTCATCATCTCTTTGGACTAGATGGGGGCAATCAATTTTGAATTTCCTTTCACCATCTATCTTATATTTTTTTTTTCTTTTTTTTTGGAAACTGAAGTGGGGGAAATCAAATTGTATAAGTAATACCAAGGGTGGTATCTGCATAAAATTTCCAACAGAGTCCTGTCAACTTGCTTTGAGTGCTCTGCACCAACTTTCTCTTCACCTTCACAACGTCGTAGCTCGTAGGAAAATAAAGGGGGGACCTCATTTCCCGGGGCCTTGTTTTGAGCAAGACTTAACCATTTGAAAATTGTTGAAAGACTTAAGAGAGTTAAGGTCCACCCACACATGGCCTTGTTCAGTAGGGGACCGAGAAACTATGAAGACCAAATTACTTCCAGAGATGCTCGCCAGTTTCCCAAATGGAAGTGAAAACTCTTTTCCTCTATGGATGGTATGGGCAGGTGTCAGAGCTTAAGGAGAACGGGCCAAGGGTGAAAAAGGGGAAAGTGAGTAGGCCATGGTCCCCCCCAAAAAATGGATGTTATTGTGCAATCCCAACTCAGGTGAACACATCATACTTGCGAGACTACTACTACGTTTAAATGATATTCGTTTGAAAACCCAGACACTCCAGAATTTCATCTCTTTGCCTTACCACTTCATCTTCTTCTTGAAAAAACATTACTGATCACCTGTTTTGGGAGGGTCAATTTCCGAATGCTTGACCGTCGCTTTCTCCTTTCACAGTTTGGGCTATAATTCAGAGGCCTGCATGAAACAACACGAAGAGTATCAAGTCTTCAGGATTTATGGGATCCTGGGTGTCAAAAAATATGCCTCTACTTCTAGGAAATCAACAACCTGTTTTATTCAAGATGAAAGTGAACCTACTGAATTTTTTTATCAAAAATAGTGAAATAGAAAGAGAAAATATGTGTAGAAAATGGTGATATATTTCCTGGATAAGTGAAAGAGAAAAAAATCTTCTAGGAAATCTATCACCACCGAATCGGTCACCTTCTTGGTGGCAATAGCCTCCACCCATTTGGTGAAATAATATGTGGCGGTGAGGATCCATTTGTGTTGACTGCTGGAATGTGGGTTGATTTCACCTATAAAATCTAACCCCCATTTTTGAAAAGGGGCTTCAGTTTTGACAGGAACCAAAGGTAGCACTGGGAGCTTTTGTTTTCTTGCAAACAACTAGCAAGGGTTGCAGGCTCTAACTTTGATGTTGACCTCTAAGAAAAGTTTAGGCCAATAATATCCTGCCCTCAGGATTTTATAAGTTTTTAATATCCCGGGATACAATGTGGCCCAAGAGTTTACCTTCCTACATAGCGAAGTGAGACTTATTGGGGTTCAAAGACAAACCAAATTTTCGGCATTTTTCAAACGTTTGCTTCAGGTGCAGCAGATGGTCTTCGTCGGATTTGGAGAAGACAGTCAGGTCGTCGAGGTAGATAACCATGAATTTATCCTTTTCACTAATAAAAGTGATGTCCATAGTGCACTGGAAGGCAGCACCTACATTCATCAGACCAAAAGCCATTTTGTCATACATAAATGTGCCCCAAGGGTGGTGAAAGCTATTTTTTATTTATCATGTTCATTGACGACAATTTGATTATAACCGGAAAACCCATCAATCATCGACATCCTATTTTCCCCGACTACTTTTTCCAAAACATGATCCATTTTGGGTAGAGGATACTTATCTTTGAGGGAGGACTTGTTTAGATTTCTAAAGTCTACGCATAGCCTGATCTCCCCGCTTTTCTTCCTAACCGATACTAAATTCCCCACCTAGTTAGAGTACCTTAGAGGTACAATAATTTTTGCGTCTAACAACTTTTTCACTTCTCTTTCTACCACAAGAAGGAAAATGGGGTTGATTTGTCTGAGCTTCTATCTGAAGGGCTTAACACCAGGTTTCAAAGGTATCTTGTGCTCTATTACCGAGGTATCATAGGTTTTGAGCTCCTTGTAAGACCATGAAAATACATCTTTATACCACATGAGTAAGTCCTTATACTTGATTTTTATCTTAGGAGGAAGGTACTTTGATAGCTTCACTATTCTAGGCTCTTTGGTGGTGCCCACGTCCCAATCTTCGACCTCCTCCGGTTGGGGCTACAAGGTGGACTTCAGAGGCATGTCGTTTTGGTCAAACAACCTTTCCAGAGGTATCAGCCCTTAGGGATCTGATTACTTTTTAACACCAGCAGGCGATGATTTGCAATTTTTTCTCGAAACTCCTGGGGCTCCTCCCCTTCCTGCATAATCCAGGTATGATTGTTTTGGTTCTCCTGGTCAATTTGGGTTTTAGAGAAATCACCCACCATTTCCAAGAACTTTCTGATATGTTCTTCATCCTCAAAGACCTGCCAGTGTTGTATGTTGTTTTGTATGGATGGTTTGTGCCTTACCTCTATGTGGTACTTTAATTTGAAAGTGGTAGGGGGTACGAAAGTCGAAGCTTATTTAGCCAGTGAATCGGCTTGCTGGTTTTTGGCTCGTGGAATGAAATGAAATTTTACCGATGAAAAGTAATTTTCCATTAGATCCCAGGCGCAATTTCTGTCAGACCTCAGTCTAGGGTGCTTGGCATGATATTGCTGATTTACCTACTTAACGATTATTTCAGGATCTCCATAGACCTCTAAGTTCCTTATGTTCAACTTCTTGGTAGCTTCCATACCCAAGACTAGAGCTTCATATTTGCAAATGTTGTTTATGCAGTCTACGTCCCATTGTAGCCTATAGGAGAAAGGGATGAAAAATTCATTTTTAGGTGCTACGAAAAGCACTCCTGCACTTGCTCCTTCACACGATGAAGCTCCATCAAAGAACATTTTCCAAGTTCCAGTGCTGTGCATATTTTTAGTTGTCTTTTCGGTTTCGATTTCATCGGTGTCACCTTCTTCTACACAACTTTCTTCAGTATCGCCAAAGGACAGAATACAATTCCCCAGGTCTTGATCAGTGATGTAAACCAGGTAATTGTTAGGATTATGTGGATCTCTTACTGTATATGCCAAACATGTTTCTTTGTATAACCATGTGAACTGTCCACCAAAAACAGGGACTGTGGCATAGGTCATATCTAGCTGAAGGGATCCCCCGAGCTTGGCTCCCCAAGATCTAGATAATAGTAAACCATACTTCAGGGGTATATTAGTGACTACTGGATATTTAATCATGCCCATGCACTTAACTCTCCTTGAATCGAACGAGTAAAGATCTCCATAGGGTCTGGTGATTTCAAGGCCTAGTCCATCCATAATAGATTTTGGCATTACGTTATGAGAGGCCCTGGAGTCCAGCATGCAATTATGCAATAGCCGATCGTGCACCTTCAGGGTAATATATAACGGGGTGACGGTATCTCTGGCACCTTCAAAATGTGGACCAAAAGTGATATTAGGGTTGTCATTCTCCAGATTTATCACATCAGAGTGACTCTCTAGATCTGAAAAATTTATCATCTTGGTTATTTGTTTTTGGTATACAGGATTCTTCGCCAACTCAACCAAAGGTATGGGTATATTTATCTTTTTTATCTCTCTTTCTAGGAAGAAAACTCCCGTGGTTTTATCTGTTTCATTGGCCGAAACCTCGGGCTCCTTCCGATCCATTTTATTTAGTAGCACTGTTTTAATTTCAGTGTTTCTGGTTTCGGGTGTCTGTGTTTCAGTTGCCTTATTTTTTCTCGCTTGGTATTTGGCCCCTTTTACATTAGTATTTTTCGAATCTACCCCTATGTTATTTCGCATCATGATCTCGTTCTCGACGGGCTCATATATTTTTCCCCTAGGCAAAAATTTCTTGGGTTGCACAACTGACACAGGTTTGATTCTGGGTCTCAGACTGTACTTGTGTTGGAGTTCGGCCATTCCTTGGTAAGAGAAGTCATCAACGTCGTTTTCGTCTTTGACCGATGATTGTTCTGTGTTCAGGGACTTCTCATAATCTTCTTTGGACAAGTGAGGTTGTACACAGTCGTCGCCTAAGTTGTTTACGTCTTATTCCAAGTCTTTGAACTCTTGCATATCATTTCCCCCTACAAAATTTTCATTTTTCAGAGGTGCTTGGATCTTTTGGTCTTCATTTTTAACTTGTCTTGGTTGGAACTAAGGATTGGGATTCCTCCTGAAATATATCTTAATGAATTGATCCACTTTGGATTGATCTAGCTCCATTCTTGAGATTTTGTTTGATAGTTCTTTTATTATCCTAGACATGTCATCCATTTTTTCATCTGAGGATCTTCCAGATCTAGAGGGACCTGCTTGTTCTCTGAGACGTCTAGTTTCCCTATTTCCTGTCTCAATTTTCATTTTTAATTTACTCAAAGCCATCATGTTTCACTCAATTTCCACAGCGTCGTCCTGCATTCGGGGTTAGGTCGGCCCCTCTCCTTTCTCTTAATAGTAGAGAGAAATCGGGTTCAAAATATCCTGTGAAAGTTACTTTAGTGGCGGGTTGAGACGGTTTAACTTCAGCAGGGATCTTATTATACAACTTGTTAAACCTTTGGATGAATTCCATAACAGTTTTAGATCCCTTTTTCTTTAAATACCCAAACTCAATCAAATAGTATAAATGATCATTTATTTCACCCCATTTATTGAGAAAAAGGTCTTCTAGGGAATCGTAGGATATGTTTGAACCTGGGGGCAGGCTCCAAAACCAAGTTCTTACCTGTCCTTCGAAGGTTTAGACAAAAAATCAGAAATACACGTCCTCATGATCGAGACCTAGAATATCAGTGAATTGGTCAAAAAAACTGATATGCTCGGTTGTAGTTAGATCCCCTTCTCCTGTGAACTTGGGTAAGTTTTTCATATAGTTTTCAAGTAAATCATGGAGAGGTACGGGAAGGACCAAGGGGGCATATCTCGCGGCTACTTTGGTGAAAAACCTGGGACGCGGTTGTTGGCCTTGACCTCCTATTCCCCCTGCTCCTCCTCCGGCGGCGGCCATGGATAACCTAGGAGAGGAAATCGGTGCATTATAAAGAAGGTTGGTGAAGATGTAAAGAGACTCTCTAGATTCCTTGGGGTGGAAAAGGGAGAAATCAGGAAAATGTTTACCAGGGGAGGCGAAGGATGAAAAAGGAGAAGAAGTTATACGTGGGCTTGGCTCCTCTGACTTGCAGGATATGTAAATGGGAGAACCCACCAGTGTGGAATCTGTGTTCGTGAAAACCTCTTCCAGGATTTGAGTGATGGAGGGGTTTATATTGAGAGTTGATTGGATATCGATAGGGATGGGTTTTCAGGCAGGTGTGTCACCCCTCTTAACGTAAGAGGTAGTCAGAGAGATCTCATTTTTGATGGCACTGTCCGATATTTTCCTTAGAGGAAGCTCTCTCGAGGATGAAGGTTCTAAGGAGGTCTTATATTGATACTGATTAGACTTGGGTTGATATTCAACCACACTTTGTTTAAATAAACCCTTTGGTCTTAATATTTTTTCAAAGTCAAAAACTAGCGTTGTCTGTCTGGCATCTGGGTTTTGTCCAGTGTTCTTCCGAAAGGATGCCATCTTACCTTAAGAGTGGAGTCACCAAGTGAATGATGAAGGTTTAGCCTTAATAAGGTGTTCGCTCTTTGTTCACTATCAAAAAATGAAACTTGAAAATGTCGTTTTCTCAGGGGAAAGTGACTACAATTCTCCATCCCCGGCAACGGCGCCAGAAAGATGTTTTTCCTAAGTCTGCACTTAAGGCTATAAAGTGCAGAGTCTAAGCATCTAAAAAGAGTGAAAGGAAAGGAAGGGGAAGAGACAACTTGGGGGGGGGGGATGAAGCTATGGTCGATCTCTGAGTTGTCTTTGTCTAGCTTCCAAATATTCTTGCATGTTGATATCCTGCTCGATAGTTGACCATGAATGTTCAAGCTCTGTCCCAGTGGTGGTGGTCTTGAGTATGGTATGGAATAGATTTAAACCAATGTTGGTTTGATTCACTAGACTGGGTTCGATATTGGGTTGTCTTATGATGGGTACAGTCATGGGGAGAACAAAACTTTGAAGGAGGTGGATGCTTTGAAGTGCTTCTCTCAATCTTTAGATTGTACAGGGAAAATTCAATGAAACTAGTCAAAGGGTTTAATGGAAACGAAGGCCGTTTTCCATAACCAAGTTTAAAATCTTGGAAACGAGTGTGAAAACATAGAGTTGTCAACAAATGTGGGGCATAAGTTTTAGAGGAATCCCATGCTGTGGGAAACGAAGAAAAGACGGGAGTATCTTGATGAAAGCATATAAAGTAGAGATCTCAATCATTCACAAGTCTTGTACCCGCAAGTAGCCGATACAGAGGAAAAATTGTAAATAACTAGATACCTAGAACCTGATCACCGCAGTAGAAGTTATACTAAATTGTAGCTAGAACATTCATCAAATACATATATGTAAAATGACATAAAGCATGAATATACAGAGGAAGAAAAAACACATAACTCAATCTTGACGAAATATGGAGTCTTCAATCCACTTTGTATTAATCTTGACTTTAGAGAACTTTCTCTATTACAACCTATTCATGGCCCGAAAAAAAATCCTTTTCTATTACAATCTTTCTTCTATTTAAACAAACTTTTGAACCTCTGGAATTTCGATCGTTCTGTAAAATTGTCAGTTACAAATGGAAAATTGGAGCATTTCATCTCCTCTTATTTGCCTTCCCTAGTAAGGTGAAGCACCTTCCTTTCCCTTCCCTTCGGGTTCTAGAAATAGAATAGGTAGACATATGTCATTATTTGGCACCAGAAACCTGCCCCTTTGCCTTCTCGGTGCAAATGACGCACCTCTCCACCAACTGGGCTATCAACCTAGAAGGTTGTGCTTGGTTGCTTGCTTCAAAAGTGTAACAACTCTTTGCCAGCTATGGAAAACTTTTTCCCACTTGTTGGTCCTCTATGATGATGGAGCATAATTGTATACTTGGTTGTACTAGCCATTTGTCCACTTGGGCCATATTGACTTGGATAATCTAGGATATCTCCACTTGTTTCTTTTCCATGTTTTCTTTTATGTCCAACATATGTTTAGCTATATTGATTTTTCCTAGTGTCCCAGCAATTCTTTCCTTATCAAGGTCTAGCAAACTTTTACTTATCAAAGAGAACATTTCCTCACAAGAATTCTTCACTTCATTAGCTCTCCCCTTGCTTTCTGATATATTATGCTCCCAGACCTTCAGCAGGATATTACCTCTGGTTTTTTCTGCGATGGATAATTTTGAGTTGTCGACCGTCTCTATCTTCATCGTAGCTATAACAATGTCTTGGAAAGCGACCTGTGCTGCCCCAACTTCTCTTTCTCTTGAAGAAATATTTTCTGATATTTGATCTATCATTTGAAAATGGTTTTTAATGGTTCCTACCTTTACCAGCAGTTTTGGTTGAGATGTAAATACCTTATGTCAGATTTTGGTGGTGTGTGATCTGAACACCTTTATGTCTACAACCTGGGTCTCAGTCGCCTCCAATTTCTACTACAACTCTATAATCTATTGCCCCTGTTGGCTTACCTGTGTTTGGCTAGTTTGCACCGACTGGCGCACCTGCTCAAGGTCGAACCTGAGCTTCTTGATTTCACATAGGTCGGCTGTTCGGGCTTCCTCAAGGCTCCTTCTCACCTTGTCCCTGACATTTTCTTTAGGAGTAGCCACCTTAGCTTATAATTTACTGATCAGGAGGTTCTTTTGTTTCAACTAGGCCGTCAAAGTCCCAACTGAGTACTGATTGGTTGTAGCATAAGCCCCTAGTGTCCCGGCTATCTCCTCTGCAAATTCTTCCTCTATCGCAGCCTTCCCATCTGTCATGATTTTAAATTTTTTAGCCATTACGCCCTCTTTTTGATATAACCCTTGCCTCACCACAACCTTTCTTTTTTTTTCAAAGAAAAATTCATTAGGAGGCAATTCCTCTACAGAAATAGGTGTCAGTTCTTCATTGAAAATCCATCCCGCATCAGGATTCCCCTTTGTGAAATGCAAGGGTGTGATAATAGAAATCGGACTGCTAATTGCCTTGGATGTTTTTCTTGGGGTGACATCTATAACTGGCTTGTTTGTCATGAGCAAAAGTGAGTTACCCTATCCCTGTGAAGGTATCTCTACTTAGCCTTGGGCCTGCTTGCCCGACGTGCCCTTTTCAGGGTTTCCTTTCTGCTTCTGGGGGACCTCGGCTCCTTGCTCTAAGGTTCCAACCTCCCTTGTTTTCCCTTGGTCCCTCTCCCCACTAGGAATCTATTACTTTTCACCTTTGTCTCTCGTGATCTTTGTAACTGGAAGCTCTGGGGCTTCACCCTGTAAAACCTGGGGGAGACAACTCCATTGGTGCTCCTAGAATTTCAAAAATTCGGCCATATCTCTGCGTGGCAAGGCTTGAATCCAACTTAGGACTTCAGCAAAGGACCTCATGCCCCAAAATATTTCATCATGAGGGGAATCTTCGTGTTCATACCTCTTCAGGCTACAACTCGCCAGATGATTTATCACAACCTTACTAGGGTCGTGCTTCTTGAACTCAATGTCCACCAGATTCATTTCTTCTAAATTCATAGCTTCGTCTTTGGCGTGGCCAAAATCTAACAAGGGATATGCACCAATACAAATAGGGAAGGGCGACCATACCTTTTTTTACACTCCTTTGAGCTCTTTTCTTATTCCGTCGAGCACATTTTGTCTGGCGATCTCACGGCACAATAGTTTATTTGGTAGCAATAGGGGGAGGGTGTATGGAGGGACAGAGGTGCCGAAAACCCTGATATACAAAAATTCTTCCACTAGATACCAATCTGCCATGCTACTTAGGTTGGTCGCGATGCTATCTGACATCCTGGGAGGCGGCTGGCCAAAAATGGCGACATGCAATGGCACCATTACCCAGTTGAAGATCACGTAGATGAATTCTTTGGCCTTATCCTCCTAAAGCTTTGAGTGGTAGACATGGATAGGTTCTTTATTAGATGGAGCCGAGCTCTAGTTCATCAGTGGGAAGGGTCTCATGAAGAAAATGGCATCCATTATGTAAGCAGACATAAAGAACAAAGCTTCTTTCTTACTTTCCCTCTGTGCTCGATATTTAGTAATTCGACTGGTTAGACTGTCAGACAACAGTTTGGCCCAGTCGAAGGAGAAACCCTTAGTGGATGTATGAATGAGCGGCACCCATGGGAGGAAGAAATGGGTAGTGTCTTCCTTCCCATACAACCTATAGGTCATCATCGCTATGTACTTGAACAGTGGCTCCAAGGAAGAGATTGAATAGATCCCATTGGAGTCAGCCCTGAATTTCGTGGGGTGTGAGACCCAATCTTTGATTAGATCAAATAAAATTTTTGCATACTACTCACACTCTTTATTCTTGAAGCCTTCTAGGAATTTAGCGTTGTGAGTAAGGTTTGGCATGGGTGACAGTTTATACATTACTAGAAAATGTTCTGGTTGGAAAGTACCAATCGTCACCTTATGTTCACTGATAATCATCTTGGTCAAGATGTCCACATGGTCCAGCGCCCACCTGATCATATCGCAATAGGGAAGAAGTTGGGGCCTCGCCGCTATTTTGTGCATCTCTACTTGAGCGACGATTTTGTATTTGGTTGATAAATTTTCCTTCTCGTTGTCGCTAGGATCATCTGAACAATTTATCAACTTGGATTGCAGGATGTTGGAAATGTATGACCATGTCTTTATAGAAACAATACTTTGGGGTGAGGTATTGGAATCAACGTCTAAACCCTGACCTGAACTCTTAGCAGCTGACTTGGGCATTTTTTGTGTAGCCATGAGAATGAAACCTGCAACTGGACCACCTGTCGAACAGATTTGAAACTCACAAACAACTATTAACCTGGTAAAATGGATCTGCGCGTAAATAGAAATGAGAATTGAAAAAGTGAAGGAAAAAATCTTTATCTTAGTCATTTAAACCCCTGGTGTCCTTGCGAACAGAATGGTCAAATCTCTTAAAATAAATATTTAGTAGTAAAAGCGAGATCCTACTATCTGTCACCTTGTCGTAGTTCAAATAAATGCCATAATTGTTTGATGAGTCATGACACAAATCAATGCAGAAAACATTTAAACTTACTCTGTAGATGGTGTGTGTTAAAGGTTACTTAATGCATCAATTAATCCATATTAGCTCCTTTAATTAAGTGTGTTTTAGTATTTAATCACCCCTTTTTGGTGTTCACCGTATCGGAAGATTTCACTGCTAGCCTTTGAGCCCCCAAAACCCAAAATCGTGATGATGCGATTTAGTTAAAAAATCGTGATCTGACTTAAGTTCTTAATTAATCCATGCTTAATTAATGAATATCGCGACTTCGCGACTCGGATCTATGAAGGTATGGTTTTTTGTGAGAGCGATCACCGAGTTGTGAAAATCCAACAGTGTTTAACTAGGGTTTAAAGTGACTTACTCTTGACACTAACCTAGGTAAACTTTTAAAACCACTATCGCCACTTCGCGCGTTGGGACACTAAGGATAGTGGGAAATGTCACAAAATAAGAAAAACTCCCAAAACTGGATTTTTGGGCTTAAAAATAACATCTCACTTATTTAGAAGAAGGTGGCTTCAACATCGACTCCAACTAGGGATCTCGTCTCCTCGTGGGATGAGAAGAACAGTAGACCGAGTGCCTATATGGGTAAATGGAGTCATCAGTTTTCTTTTGAGAAACTGGTTGAGAAATAGGATACAGAGAGAACCTTGAGATTCCAAATTGAAATATGGGAATATTTCAAACCCAAAACACTTTCTTAACTCAGTTGCAGTCCACGGTAACTCTCCCTTCCTTGACACTGAAAGAGGATCTACCCAAAGTGGTCCAAAACAAATCTTAGGAAGATCAACAGGTCCTGTGGGTTTTGGCTTGCATCAAAACGAAAGTATAATTCATGCTTTTGATCAGGGAGACCTGCAACGAACCCGAGGAATAGATCCAGTTTCAAGAAAGATAATTACCAGAGCATAGTATGTTTTATGTATGACATCCTTACATATATCTTGAGACATTGCTTCACTGTTAGCGAGCCTGTTCGGTACCCTAGTGAAGTTTCCTTGTCCCCTTTATTGAATTTCCTTTCACCAGTTCAGAGGGTAATTATGCATTTAAATGCTGAGATGAGGGAAATAATTTTATGAATTTCCTTTCATCATCTCTTTGGACTAGATGGGGGCAATCAATTTTGAATTTCCTTTCACCATCTGTCTTATATTTTTTTTTCTCTTTTTTTGGAAACTGAAGTGGGGGCAATCAAATTGTATAAGTAATACCAGGGGTGGTATCTATGTAAAATTTCCAATAGAGGCCTGTCAACTTTCTTTGATTGCTCTAGACCAACTTTCTCTTAACCTTCACAACACCCTAGCTCGTAGGAAAACAAAGGGGGGACCTCATTTCCAAGGGCCTTCTTTTGAGCAAGACTTAACCATTTGAAAATTGTTGAAAGACTTAAGAGAGTTAAGGTCCGCCCATGCATGGCCTTGTTCAGTAGGGGACCGAGAAACTGTGAAGACCAAATTACTTTCAGAGACACTCACCAGTTTCCCAAATGGAAGCAGAAACGCTTTTCCTCTATGGATGGTATGGGCAGGTGTCAGAGATTAAGGAGAAAGGGCCAAGGGTGAAAAAAGGGAAAGTGAGTAGGCCATGGGCCCCCCAAAAAAATGGATGTTATTGTGCAATCCTGACTCAGGTGAACACATCATACTTGCGAGACTACTACTACGTTTAAATGATATTCATTTGGAAACCCAGACACTCCATAATTTCATCTCTTTGCCTTACCACTTCATCTTCTTCTTGAAAAAACATTCTTTATCGCCTGTTTCGGGAGGGTCAATTTCCGGATACCTAACCGTCCCTTTCTCCTTTCGCAGTTTGGGATGTAATTCAGAGGTTTGCATGAAACAACACGAAGAGTATCAGGTCTTTGGGATTTATGGGATCCTGGGTGTCAAAAAATATGCCTCTACTTCTAGGAAATCAACAACCTATTTTATTCAAGATGAAAGTGAACTTACCGAAAATTTTTATGAAAATAAATGAGAAAACAAACAAAGTGACTATTATTCTCCGTCCCCGGTAACGGCGCCAGAAAGATGTTGTTACTGAGTCTACACTTAAGGCTATAAAGTGTAGAGTCTAAGCATCTAAAAAGAGTGAAAGAAAAGGAAGGGGAAGAGACAACTCGGGGGGGGGATGAAGCTATGGCCGATATCTAAGTTGTCTTTGTCTAGCTTCCAAATATTCTTGCATGCTAATATCCTGCCCGATAGCGGCCCATGAACGTTCGAGCTCTGTCCGAGTGGTGGTGGTCTTGAGTATGGTATGGAGTTGATTTAAAGCAATGTTGGTTTGATTCACTAGATCGGGTTCGATATTGGGTTGTCTTATGACGGGTACAGTCATGGGGAGAACATAACTTTGAAGGAGGTGGATGCTTTGAAGTTCTTGTCTCAATCTTTAGATTGTACAGGGAAAATTCAATGAAGCCAATCGAAGGGTTTAATGGAAACGAAGGCCATTTTCCGTAACTGAGTTTAAAATCTTGAAAACGAGTGTGAAAACATAGAGCTGTCAACAAATGTGGGGCGTCATTTTCAAAGGAATCCCACACTGTGGCAGAAGACGAAAAGATGGGAGTATCTTGATGAAAGTATATAAAGTAGATATCTCAATCATTCATAGGTCTTGTACCTGCAAGTAGTCGATACAGAGGAAAAACTGTAAATAACTAGATACCTACAACCTGATCACCGCAGTAGAAGTTATACTAAATTGCAGCCAGAACATTCATCAAAGACATATGTGTAAAATGACATAAAGCATGAATATACAGAGGAAGAAAAAACACATAACTCAATCTTGACGAAACATGGAGTCTTCAATCTACTATGTATTAATATTGGCTTATGAGAACTTTCTCTATTACAACCTATTCATGGCCCAAAAAAAAAGCCTTTTCTATTACAAACTTTCTTCTATTTAAACAAACTTCTGAACCTTTGGAATTTCGATCATTCTGGAAAATTGTCAGTTACAAATGGAAAATTGGAGCATTTCATCTCCTCTTATTTGCCTTCCCTAGTAAGGGTGGAGAACCTTCCTTTCTCTTCCCTTCGGGTTCTATAAATAGAACATGTAGACATCTGTCATTATTTGTCACCGAAAACCTGCCCCTTCGCCTGCCCAGTGCAAATGACGCACCTCTCCACCAACTGGGCTATCAACCTGGAAGCCTCTGCTTGGTTGCTTGCTTCAAAAGTGTAACAACTCTTCGCCAAATGTGGCAAATTTTTTCCCACTTGTTGGTCCTCTGTGATGATGGAGCATAATTGTAGACTTGGTTGTACTAGCCATTTGTCCACTTGGGCCATATCGACTTGGCTAATCTGGGATATCTCCACTTGTTTCTTTTCCATGTTTTCTTTGATGTCCAACAGATGTTTAGCTATATTGATTTTGCCCAATGTACCATCACTTCTTTCCTTATCAAGGTCTAGCAAAATTTTACTTATCAAGAGAACGTTTCCTCACAAGAATTCTTCACTTCATTAGCTTTCCCCTTGCTTTGTGATATATTCTGCTCCCAGACCTTCAACAGGATATTACCTCTAGTTTGTTCTGTGATGGATAATTTTGAGCTGCCGACCATCTCTATCTTCTCCGTAGCTATAACGACGTCTTGGAAAGCGACCCGTGCTGCCCCAACTTCTCTTTCTCTTGAAGAAATATTTTCTGATATTTGATCTATCATCCGAAAAATGGTTTTGAATGGTTCCTACCTTTACCAGCAGGTTTTGTTGAGCCGTAAATACCTTATGTCATATTTTGGCAGCCTGTGATCTAAACACCTTTATGTCTACTACCTGGTTCTCGGACACCTCCAATTTCTACTGCAACTCTATAATTTTTTGCCCCTGCTGGCTTACCTGTGTTTGGCTATTTTGCGTCGACTGGCGCACCTGCTCGAGGTCGGACCTGAGCTTCTCGATTTCACATAGGTCGGTTTTTCAGGCTTCCTCAAGGCTCCTTCTCACCTCTTCCCTAACATACACTTCAGTAGAAGCCACCTTAGCTTCTAATTTACTGATCAGGAGGTTCTTTCATTTCAACTGGGCCATCAAAGTCCCAATTGAGTACTGATTGGCTGTAGCATAAGCCCCTAGTGTCCCGACTATCTCCTCTGCAAATTCTTCCTCTTTCGCAGCCTTCCCATCTGTCATGGTTTTAAATTTTTTAGCCATTATGCCATCTTTTTGATATAACCCTTTCCTCACCATGACCTTTCTTTTTTTGTCAAAGAAAAATTTGTTAAGAGGTAGTTCCTCTACAGAAATAGGTGTCAGTTCTTCATTGAAAATCCATCCCGCGTAAGGATTCCCCTTTGCGAACTGCAAGGGTGTGATAATAGAAATCGGACTGTCGATTTCCTTGGATGTTTTTTTTGGGGTGACCTCTGTAACCAGCTTGTTTGTCATGAGAGAAAGTGAGTCGCTCGATCCCTGTGAAGGTATCTCTGCTTGCCCTTGGGCCTGCTTGCCTAGCATGCCCTTTTTAGGGTTTCCTTCCTACTTCTGGGGGACTTTGGCTCCTTAATCTGAGGTTCCAACCTCCCTTGTTTTCCCTTGGTACCTATCCCCACTAGGACTCGAGTCTTTTTCACCTTTGCCTCCTGTCATCTTTGTAACTGGAAGCTATGGGGCTTCACCCTGTAAAATCTGGGGGAGACAACTCCATTGGTGCTCCTGGAATTTCAAAAATTCAACCATATATTAGGGTGGCAGGGATTGAATCCAACTTAGGACTTCATTGAAGGACCTCGTGCCCCAGAATATTTCATCGTGAGGGGAATCCTCATGTTCATACCTCTTCAGGGCGTAACTCGCCAGGTGATTGATCACAACCTTACTAGGGTCATTCTTCTTGAACTCAATGTCCACCAGCTTCATTTCTTCTAAATTCATAGCCTCAGATTTGGCATGGCCAAAATATAATAAGGAATACACACCAATACAAATAGGGAAGGGAATCCATACCTTTTTTTATACTCCTTTGAGCTCTTTGCTTATTCTGCCGAGCACAGTCTGTCTGGCGATCTCACGGCACAATAGCTTATCTGGTAGGAATAGCGGGAGGGCATATGGAGGGACAAAGGTGTCGAAAACCATAATATATGAAAATTTCACCTCTAGATACCAATATTCCATGATTCTTAGGCTAGTCGCGACGCTATATGACATCCTGGGAGGTGGCTGGCCAAAAATGGCAACATGCAATGGCGACATGCAATGGAACCATTACCCAGTTGAAGATATCGCAGATGAATTCTTTGGCCTTATCCAGCCAAAGATTTGAGTGGTATACATGGATAGGCTCTGTATTAGATGGAGCCCAGCTCCAGTTCATTAGTGGGAAGGGTTTCACGAAGAAGATGGCATCCATGATGTAAGCAGACATAAAGAACGAAGTTGATTTGTTACTCGCCCTCTATGCTTGATATTCAGTAATTCGACTGGTTAGACAACAGTTTGGCCCATTCGAAGGAGAAACCCTCAGCAACTGTATGAATGAGTGGCACCCATGGGAGGAAGAAATGGGTAGTCTCTTCCTTCCCATACAACCTGAAGGTCATCATTGCTATGTACTTGAACTATGGATCCAAGGAAGAGATTGAATAGATCCCATTAGAGTCATCCCTAAATTTCGTGGGGTGTGAGACCCAATCTTTGATCAGATCAAACAAACTTTTTGCATACTTCTCACACTGCTTCTTCTTGAATCCTTCTAGGAATTCGGTGTTGTGAGTAAGGTTCGGCGTCAGTGATAGTTTATACATTACCCACAAATGTTCTGGTTGAAAAGTACCAATCATCACCTTTTGTTCGGTGATAATCATCCTAGTCGAGATGTCCACATGGTCCAGCACCCACCTAATCATATCACAATAGGGAAGAAGATGGGGCCTCGCTGCTATTTTGTGCATCTCTACTTGAGCGATGATTTTGTATTTGGTTGATAAATCATCCTTCTTGTTGTCGCTAGAATCATCCAAACAATTTATCGACTCGGATTGCAGGATGTTGGGAACATATGACCATGTCTTGATAGAATTAATACTTCAGGGTGAGGTATCAAAAACAACGTCTGAACCCTGACTTGAACTCTCAGCAGCTGACTTGGGAATTTTTCATGGATCCATGAGAATGAAACCTGCAACTGGACCACCTGTCGAACAAATTTGAAAATCACAAACATTGGTTAACCTAGTAAAATGGCTCTGCGCGTAAATAGAAATGAGAATTTAAAAAGTGAAGGAAAAAATCGTTATCTTAGTCATTTAAACCCCTGGTGTCCTTGCGAACAGAACGGTCAAATCACTTAAAATAAAGACTTAGCAATAAAAGAGAGATCCTACTATCTGTCACCTCGTCGTAGTTCAAATAAATGCCATAATTGTTTGACGAGTCATGACACGAATCAACGCAAAAAACATTTAAACTTATTCCATAGACGGTACGTGTTAAAGGTTTCTTAATGCATCAATTAATCTAGCTTATCTCCTTTAATTAAGTGTGTTTTAGTCTTTAATCCCCACTTTTCAGCATCCGCTGTATCGGAAGATTTCACTCCTAGCCTTTGAGCCCCCAAAACCTGAAATCGTGATGATGCAATTTAGTTAAAAATTCATTATCTGACTTAAGTTCTTAATTAATCCATGCTTAATTAATGAATATTGTGACTTCGCGACTCGGAGCTACGAAGGTATGGTTTTTTGGGAGAGAAATCGTCGAGTCCTGAAACCCCAAGAATGTTTAACTAGGGTTTAAAGTGACTTACTTCTGACACTAACCTGGGTAAACTTTTAAAACCACTATCGCCACTTTGCGAGTCGGGACACTAAGGACAGTGGGAAATGTCACAAAACAAGTGAAACTCCCGAAACTAGCTTTCTAGGCTTAAAAATAATATCTCACTTATTTAGAAGAAGGTGGCTTCAACAGAAAGTATGGATTATGTTGAGGCGATGCTCCATAAGGTACATAGGAGTGCATGGCGCTTTAACTAGTTCTTAGAGTATAGGCCGAGGTAGAGGGAGTATCGACACTTGGTTGGATAGGTAGGTGGTTTACGGGTGCCAACGAGAGTCCACTTATGGGTGGAGGCAGGGCAACAGGTTATGGTTGTTGATAAGGGGGAGGAGGATAATAAGGGATTCCTCCATATGTCGACGGATATTGATGTGTGCCATACATGGGTGGTTGTGGAGGCGGTGGTTTGTGGTGTGTAGTGTTACCAATCAATCTGTTTGTTGAGTGAGACATCCCAGGTTTGTCTTGGCCAAATGGAATGGGTCTTGGAGCATCCGGGAGTACCGTGTATAGGTATTTAGACTGGGCGTAGATGATTTCGAACTATTGGGTCTTGCTAATGTCTTCTTCTTCAGTATGAGGGAAGGTGGTGGCCACATCTTTGGAAAGGAGGGAAACAAGTGATTTGAGGAACCAATTGAGACACTGGTGGGGGGTAGTGTCAGCTTTTCACAGGCTACGTCATCGATGACATTCATGGATGTGTTCAGCAATATGTGTAGAGGTGGTTTGTTTGAAATCTGAGAGTAATTCAAGGCCATTGTCATGACAAACGGGTAATTGAAAGAAGGTCAAAAATGCTTTGGCCAAGGATTCAAAAGTCGCGTGGGACCCAGATCTTTCTTCGACATACCATTTGGCGGATGGGCCAATGAGTGTATGTTGAAATAACCTCAATTTAATGGAATCGTCCATGATGTTGTTCGAAGAACACCATAGGTGAAATGTCATGATATGATTGGCAGGATCATCTCCTACTTTTCCTTCAAACTTGGGGATGTCTAAAGGGAGTTTGGTAGGGATTGCAGGCCACATGGGGTTGTGCAATATGGGATCATTGGTGAGTTTAGTCAGATCCAGTATGTTGAGGGAAGCTAAATATGGCATATGGGGTGGTCACATAGGATTAGTTCCAGCCATGGTGTGAGTGTTCTGAGTACCTGACCCTTTGAGGGGACTAGGTGGGTTAGTACTTCCCCCTTGAGAGGAAGTTGGCCCCTCGCTTCCATGTAAAGGAGAGAGAGTGGAAGGTGGACCTTGGGAATTGGACCCAAGTAAGGTGGAACCAATCAAATCTGATCCCAATATAGTGTCACTCACAGGAGTGTGAGAACGTGGAGTCAATGAGTTGGTAAGACTAGGAACTCCTCCTAGAATAGGAGGGAGATTTAGCAAGCGTATGGAACGATGGGGCTTCTGTGGGTCCCCTATGATGTCCAACTAACTGAGTGAATGTGTGTGAATGGTGGTGAGAGAAATAAATAAACAAGAGCCTTTGCTGCAATTTTTGAACTTTACACCATATATATCCAAATCAAATGTAATCAGAAGGGCATCATACATAAACTGTTTTGATAAAGAAGTATATATGTGGATAGGTGGATTTTGTTCGCATGGGGGAACAAAGAAAACAAATGCTCGTGTCCTAAAAGATGTAACTTCCTTCCTCTCAAAATAGCACTAGTCCTTGCAATAGCACTCAACAATGGGGTTTGAAGTCACCAGAAGAGAAACTAGTGAAGGATGAAGAAATCAGTTATAATGAGGGGTAGAGGGGGGATATCCTAGAAGAACTAGCAATATTTCCCAATAGCCACACAAAATATGATCAAGGTGCAATTGTAGCCCACAATTGCCACCTGGGTAGATGTCCTAAAATTTGGTCACTAGGTACCTCGGTCAAAGTGCGACATTTAGATTTTCGGCCTAAGAAATGGGTCACAGGCTGGATCTCATCCAAGAGGTGGGTGCCTCAAGGGGGGACGCACAGAACAACCGAACCTCGGCCTTCAACCCTTCACGGGTATCTCCCTTCCTTATGGTGTTAGGAACACTTGACTTGGAGGATTTAAAGTTCCCTTTTTGACAACTTCTATTGTTTTGAAAATGTGAGAACCAGATAACGGGGAGTTATTTGGATGCCTATCCCCAAAATCCTACCTAGACTAAAAGATTTATTTTGGCACCTCCTGTGGAGGAAATCTTAGTGAGTTTTTAGAAAAAAATTAGATGTGGTTGTTTGAGAGACTGGGGGTGTGGGCCAATCTCGTTGAAATTAAGTGGGAGTGGATAGTTTCGTTAAGAAAAAGGTGGGGTGTTTCAGAATCCCTTTGGAGGAAACTTACTTCAACCTCTAGATTTCGACATGAAAACTATGTGAGTGAGAAGTGACTTTTGTGTGTGAATGAGTGAAAGTGTAGCATGTGGGAATGTATGGGCCCATTACAATCTTGAGATGTGTTTGAGAAATAAACTAAGAGGAGTCCCGAGGGGGCTATTGTCCTCTCCTAAAGATTTTATCTTTTTAAGGGAGAAGAAATTGTCTTTCAACCTCTTTCTGATTCTCAAGATCGCTTTGGAGCATGAGAGAAGATCATACTCAACATTTGATATCCAATTTCTAGTCCCAATGCAAGTTTTATATGTGATGTAGAATGATTCCAACTTTTAGTCAAACCAAGCCATCCAAGTTGCGAAAATAAAAAGAAAAAAGAGGAAAAATAATGATTTTTAACCCCTAAGTGCCTATGTGTTTTGACTAATCCCTTTATATGAGAGGGAATGTAAGTGTGGTGCAAATTACAACATGCATCGAATCATATTTAAGAAGGCTATGGGCCTTCAACAGATCATAAAAAATCTTACAATGTGTGCTTTTTGCACAGGTGCATGGGTTTTAGACTAGACAGAGGTGCTCTGAGCGCCAATGCGTGAACTGAAAAAGATTTTTGAGTACAGGTGCACATAAGGCATTGAGTAATGCAACGATTTTTGCGCACGTGTGCACGATGCACGACTGTGAGCCAATAAACCCATGCACAACTGTCACACGGTCGTGAAGAAAATTTTGGATGGAATTCTCTCAACTCAACTTTGAATTTGATGTTTTGCAGGTTGGCTTGGGCCGGTTATGGTACCTACAGGTTAAATAAGTAAAAATAAGAGCTAAAATAACCCAAGTTGGGTAGGAAATTGATACCTTTCCCCAGTGGAGTCGTCGATCTGTTGCGCCTCTTTTGTCACCTAAATGAGCAAAACAAAGGTGCTTATAAGCTTAGTTGGGTTAGCTAAGCAAGACAACAGTAAAGGAAAGGGTTAGAAGAATAAACATAAAAGACTAATCTAAGAACTAAACTAGGAAAGGAAAAAACAATTAAACTATTGTGCATAGAGACATAAGAATAAGAAACAAACAAGACTCATGTCACCAATGGAAAGGATTGTATTAGTGAAAAGAAAACACTAAAGAGAAAGGGGACTTTGGGTCCCTTCTTCCTCCAAGGGAGGGCTCTTGGACCCCCAAGATTGAGCTCTTCTTACAACTTGAAAACTTGAAAGAAATGGTGAAAGAATCCCAAGCTAACCCACTCAAAAGGTGATGTGGATTTCCCAAATGGAATGGTGCTAGTATTCTCTTGATGAGAAAAGAGGTTTCCCCAAGAGAATAGCAGTAGCATAAGCTTGCAAATGAATTCCTTGAAGATGTAGTGCACCCATGGCCTTGTTTTATAGCACCACTTTGAGGTATTGTGTAACTGAATTTTAATGTGAAAAGGGGTTGTTTAGGGCACCTTTAGGTCTTTGACTAGCCACCTAGCCATATCCAGCCGAGATTTGGATGTCAAATCGACTTGGAAGCTGAACCAGAAGTGGGTGGGAGGCCAACCAACATCATAAATGCATCGTTCTCGGGTGTGCATAGCTTTTAGCATCCAAGGTCATGCATCGTGTGCATGTGAGATTGTCTTGTATTTCTTGATGGCGCATGTGCGCGCGCGCCCTGTATAGTCATAGCACATCTTGATTTTTTAACTAGTTGTATAGTTTTTGACCTTTTGGAAATGTTTTTTTGGTAATTTTGGTCCATGGGTGAACTAATAGTTGTTTGAAGATGTTGGATTCATGTAACCATTTGTAGACGAAATTTCAGTGATAACAGGTAAGAACAAGGAGGATAAAAATAATCCACAATCTGAGAAGACCAAAACACAACCTGTTGACGATAAGGATAAGCGCAAACCCTGATACCCTTATCTTATCTGTGGTGATGATCACTACACTAAGGATTGTCCAAGAAGAGCTAAGGTTACTAAGTTCCTTCAAGGGACCTCGAAACCTCCTACTCCGGTCGTGTTGTCACAACCCTTCCCTTCTCAACAATAGGCCCAATTGGTCATTCATGACCAACCTTCCCCCTCCAATACATCCTATGTATTAATGTGTACAGGTGATTCAAAGAAGAATGAAATCACACTTACCACTTGAGCCAAATATTATTCTTCCTCCAAAGAGAAGGTTGATGAAATACCTCCTTCGTTGGTCCAACCATCTCCCACAAATCCACCTACCAACGATCCTCTTCATATCGAACGACTGAGCCTAGATACAGTTCTTTGCCCTCCCCCAAAGGGTGTTGTTCGAAAGTCTGCTTTCAATCCTCATGTGCGTGCTGCCTAGAACTACAGTATTGTCAAAGATCTGGCCCAAGCACCATTCGTGATATCAGCCCTCAAAGTCCTTCAGAGTTTTCCTACACAACGGAAGGAATTGTTGAAAGATATTGGTGGAATCAACCCTACCAATACAAATTTAATAATTTTTTACTTGGAAGATCACATTCCAAGGTTACCCCCTCAACTCACATTCCAAATACAAGTTATTGTCTCCGACAAGAACATTTGTAGAACAATTATTGATGAGGGTACCATCAGCTCTCCTCCCTTAACCGAATCCCACAACATTCTCAAAGCTTTCAATGGCTCTGTTTTTAAGTTTTACAGTGTCCTCCCTTCATTGCCTATTACGTTAGAAGGCAAAATGGTCAACGTTGAGGTGGAGGTCTTTGTCACTCCTCTCAATTACAACCTTCTACTTAGCCGTAGCTAGATCGATTCCATGCGTGCAGTTGTGTCCACTCTTTTCCATGTCGTACATTTCCCACATCAACGAAAAGTAATTACGGTGGACCAATTGGACTTCTTTAACTCTGATGCACGTACCAGCAACGTACCTTTCATTGCAAAAACACCCCCTGGATATGAGAATGTCAGTGTCGGTCTTCTTAAAGATTCCTCTTTGATGGGTACTTTACCCATTCCACCATCCGATGTTCCACATCCGTTAGTCACCTTGATCAATATGATTTCCACCTATGTTCGAGAAACCCCTGCATCTTACGACCTGTGGATAGTACCCAACCCCGGTGATCATCTTCGCTATGGCGACCAAATGCCTTTGAGTTTGGTCGAATCTTCTTATCAAGCCATTCAATCGGCCACCCCTTCTACCCCCTCTCTTAATGATTTATCTCTAGATCCATTCCACATCATTTTTCCTACAGACGAGATGATTATGTCTGTTATGTCCATGGAAGCTACCCCTTGGGATGATGGACATCATTGTTCCATTCTTTTCCTAGAACAACACACCATTGAGAGTTGCCAACGGATCTCGACCCCATCGACCATTATCATCATTTCTACCATTCCCGAGTCTACACATGATATGTTCTATGAAGGGAACTTAAGTAATATCTCACCCACCACCCCCCTCGACATATCCATCAAACCTGGAGTTGTCGAAAATGTGCATATCGAAGCCTTGTGTTCCCATGATGAAGTTGTCACCTACAAGTCTCTTTTCTAAGAATTTTCTGATGCCTTCATATGGAGCTATGAAGAAATGCTAGGTATTGACCCCAACATTGTTGTACACGAGATTAAGACATACCCATGCGCTAAACCTGTCCGGCAATGACTTCGTCCGGTCCACCCACATAAAGCAGCCGCTATCAAGCTTAAAGTTGAGAAACTTCTCAAAGTTGGCTTTATTTACCCTATGGCTCTAACTAGCTGGGTTTCCAATCTTGTTCTGGTTAACAAGAAACAAGGTACGATCCACATGTGCATTGATTATAGAGACATTAATAAAGCTTGTCCTAAAGAAAAATTTCCTACCCCTTTCGTTGACCAGATCGTTGATGATTGTGATGGAAGTGAAATCTTCTCACTGATGGATGGTTTCTCCGGATATAATCAAATCAATATCATACTCATAGACCAACACAAGACCACCTTTATTTGTCCTTGGGGAACTTTCGCCTACCGAAAACTACCCTTCGGTTTAAAGAATGTTGGCACAAATTTTCAACGTGCTATGTCTTATGCCTTTCATGATATAAAACACATTGTACAGCCATATCTCGATGACTTACCAACTCATTCCATGCACCATGTCGATCATCCAACACACCTTTGCGCCATCTTCCTTCAATGTCAGTTTTACCGTATACGCTTAAATTCCCACAAGTGTGTTTTTTGCATAGAATCCGGCCAACTTCTAGGCTTTATTGTTTCAAATAAAGGGATCAGGGTAGATCCTTTGAATGTTGAGGCGATTTGCAATCTCCCTCTTCCTTCCTCACTTCGCCAACTAGAAAGTTTGCAAGGGAAGGCAAACTTTCTACGTCATTTCATCCCAAACTATGCTGAGTTAACTCTTGTCTTTACTCTACTGCTCAAGAAAGGTTATGAGTTTGTATGGGATACCACTTCCAACAAAAATTTCGACACTTTAAAACTAACTTTAACCCATACCCCACTACTTTTCCCACCCGATTACAGTCGAGATTATTTCTTGTATCTCACAGCCTCAGACTCTACCATTTCTATGGTCCTAGTCCAGGAGGATGATTCTCATGACGAACATGTCATTTATTATTTGAGTCACAGTCTCACGACTACCGAAACCAAGTATTTGCATGTTGAAAAACTGGCCTTGGCCACCGTCCAAGTTGTTCAACATTTCTGGCACTATATCCTTTTACGCAAGACTACTGTGATTTCCAACTGAAACCCTATGCAACACATTCTTACCCACCAATTGCTAGGGGAAAAATAATCCAAATGGATCGTAATACTCCAGGAGTTTGACTTAGAATTCGAATGTGCTAAGTCCAAGAAATCCTTGGTGTTTGTTGAATTGATATGCAACCTTCCCTATTCTGAGACGGGAAATGTAGCAGAAGATTCATTACCCGATGAATCCCATTTTATGATCAATCCCAATGACCTTTGGTATGGGGATATCATCATATATCTCCAAACCCAAACTTTTCAGACCGATTTGGCTAGCACTGATCATCATCACATATGCTACCAAGCTCGTCAGTATATTATCCTTGGTGATACTCTTTATCATCGGGGGATTGACTCTGTTTTTCCATGCTACCTCACATTTGACGAAGCCGAGAAAGCCCTGAATGACTGCCATTTTGGAGCATGTGGTGGTCACATGTCTGGGTATGCTACTGCCCAGAAGATCTTATTAGCTGGGTATTTTTGGCCTTCTTTATTCAACGATTGTATTATTGTTGTCCAAAAATGCCACGCTTGCCAAACCTACAACAACAAAATACGATCACACCCTTCTCCTCTACACCCTGTAGTCTCCGTTGGACCTTTTGTGAAATGGGGTATCGATATCATGGCATGTCACCCTCACTCAACCAAGGGGCATGGATACATTATTGTAGCTATAGATTATTTTACGAAATGGGCCGAGGTGATGCTGACATTCGACAATACCGAAAAGACTGTAGCACTATTCATATTCAATCACATCATTTCTAGGTTTAGTGTTCCTCAAGCTATCATTATTGATCACAGTAGCCACTTTAGAAACTTCATGATGTCATAAATCACCGAAAAGTTGGGTCTTCGCCATGAAAAATCAACACCTTATTACCCACAGGCCAACGGCCAAGTTGAGGCAATAAACAAAGTCCTCATTACCATGCTTCGACAAATGATAGGGATTCACAAAACAAGTTGGCACACGATGTTGTTTTCAACATTGTGGGATTACCGAACATCCGTCAAGTCTGCTACTGGGTTTACACCTTTCCAGTTAGTCTATGGTCTCGAAGCCATCTTGCTGATTGAATGTGAGATACCGTCTCTAAAGCTAGCTGTTGAACTTCTCCCAAACACTTCTGCTGAAGAAGAACATTTGTTGTATCTTATGCAACTAGATGAAACCCGTCGTGATGCCATCCTAGTTATAGAAACCCAGAAGAAATGCATCAAAGCCCAATATGACAAGCATGTTGTAACACCCTATTTCCCCAGTCTGTAAAAATAACTATACTAGCCAAGTATTGTGGAAAACTCAGAAATGTGAATGTGTGATGTGAATAGACCTTGTGAAAAAGGTTGATGAATGTGAATAATATTATGAATATATATATTGCAGGACTGCTGAGAGAGGATGTGCTGAAAAAGAGACCACGATGGCTGGATAAAGGTGGTGGAAGGCACTTGGAATGGTGGTGTTAAATTCCACCGAAACCGATACCGTATTTGGACTTCACTGACCCAGAGAACCAAGAGCGGCTCGTTGGCCCCAAATTAAATGACTCGCCAGGTTGGTGGGTAAATGGCTCCTCATGAGTAATGAGGGATGGGGGTGAACCGCCCATCCATAGAGTCCTTAGACTTGACCACCACGAGGAAGATCGTGCCACACGAAACCTCACCGAAAGGAGAAAAGGCAGGAAGAGTGTGCGATCAAGGGGGCAGACGCGAGGGAAAGAGGAAGAGAACTCTGGAAAAATACAGAATGAGTGATAGTAGAGAAGAAGGAGAGTAACCTTCGTTCTCGATCACTAGAAAACAAAGACTCAGTCTCGCAGCATCGTGGTCTCAGCTCGAGGGTGGCTAGTGGTAAATCCATTGGGAGTCGTTGAGCCTATAGTTGGGTGGAAACGAGCAACCCTCTCAGCAGTTGCAATCACATCTGGTGTTATTTCTAATAAGTGTTTTACATCTTGTATCTTGAAATGTATATTCTAACATTTATGATCATAGTCTGTGCAATTATAAATGGTTTCAATATAAGACTGTCTGTGTGGTGTTTTGACCAGAAATGGTGGTTGCATGCTTATAATGGAAAGACTACATATGGCTTATGTTTTATAAATCGTTGTATATATGTATACCGATATAATTCAGACTTCAAGTCTGTTCTCAGGAAATCTATACCGTTATCTGTCTCAGGTAATACCCTGGATAGATCTCCCCATAGAGACACCCTTCTTGGAAATATTACCAAGAACCTGAAAAAGGATTTGAAGGCACAAGTCTTAGTAATCCTACACGAGGAAGAATGGTCCTCTTAAAAATCTCGATATTACGGCATTTCGACACCTTGGGTATCCAAGTGCAATCCCTCTCATACTCGCAAATCCTAAAACCCCGATTTGTGAAATCCTTAAATGGTAGTGTGTGGATAAGTATCAATCGATGGATGAGATCCTGTCAAAAGATCTGAGGTCATTCACGATCGTTAGATTGGAGGAAGAAACGAGGGCATTAAATTCCTTAACCCTTTTCTTTTATCTTCGAGAGTAGCGAAGAAATCGGGACCATAGATCCCCAAGGTCCGTGGGAGTATCTGGACCATCCTTTTATAAGGGCACGTGGCGGTCGGTAAGTGTTTTGGCGTTTCGGCACTCGAGGAATCAAAGGAAAGAACCCTGGTCATCGCGAGTCGTGAAATCCCGATAACCGAAACCCTGAAATATTTTTAAGTGTGAATAAGTTTGAGAAAGCCGAGATTTGAACGTGACCGATGATCATCCTGAAAAGATCATAACGGTTGATCATGGTTAAAGGATCTAGATCGTCAATCAGAGGAGACGTGTGGTGAGCAGTCAGAGTTCAGGGAAAGCTCTGAAATCCCATGGACCATTAGATCCAAATCCTCGAGGATCGTTGATCTCCTACACGAATCCCCATATTAGGATTCAGGGATTTTAGTGACAAGAGTTTTGGAGTCATTGCATCGGGAACTCCCAGTTCACAAAACTCTGAAAAGATCAAAACCGTTGGATCTAAGACATCGAGAGTCGTTGGATATCATACAAGAACTCGAGTATCGGGTTTTGGGGTTTGAAGAGTCAAAAGACTTGACTCTCTTGCATTTCAAACTCCCAATTTTTGAAATCCCGATACGGCCAGGACCGTCAGATCGGGGGAGGCTTATAGCCATTGATTTCCCTTTGGAGGGGAACTTCGAAGATTATGGAGTTTTGGGGATTCGAAAGGGAGAGGAAGAGACATCGCATCGCGATTCCCCAAATCGCGAAAATCCGGTAAGTGCTTTGTTTATTTAGCGCATGGTCACGGAACAGGGTCACGTGGACAAGACCCAAGCAGGGAGCTTGTCACTCGCCAGCACTTCAGGGTTTGACATTTCAGCATTTCGGGGTTTGCAGAATCGAAATACATGACTTGCTTATATCGCTAAGTTGTGAAATGTGAAAAGGCGCCTAGTTGTTTGGCCTGTGGTCATAACTAACAATCACATGGAGGTGGAAAAAAAGGGAAGAGCTAGCCTGCGCTAAGCCCTGTAGGACTTCAGGGATTCTGTCCCTCGAGAAAAGGTGAAAAATCTATTATGCCATAGTAGGTGTGTTACAAATTGGTATCATAGCATGGTTACAACACTTGGCCTACTTGGGCTCATGAACGAGTTGCGCAGAAGCTCCATTCAGAACACTCCTAAAAGGAGTAACCCCCTGTCTTAACCTTCCTAATCAAAAGACGAAGTTAAGAATGAAAAACCCCTATTGTGTGTGTGTACATGTGAAAATATGAATTATGTACTGGTTATAAATAAATATAAATATTGACTAACAACCAGCGTTTTTCCTTTTGCACACAAGCAGAAGATCAACCGCGGGAAATTAGCAATGCATAGTATGGTGACTCACCATGAAGTGGGAGAGGGCTCCCACAATAGGGACAAGGAGTCTGACAAAAGGAGGGAATTAGTGACCCCTCCAGATCTAGTCGATACTGTGAGGAGTCTCATGGTCGAATTACAAAGCTACAAGGCTGACAATGAAAGGATGATGAAAGAACAAGAAAAGCAAACATAAATTGACGCGGTTTTACTACAGATTTTATCCGATATACAAAGACAAATGCAACATGAACCTGAAACTTAGAAACATGGTCATATCAGTGGCCACACTGAGAGGAGCACCTCGAAAAAGGTCCACCCCAGAGGTAAAGGACAAGCGTCAGATGATTCCTCTGAGAAGGAAGCTGGCGATTCAAAGGGCTCTTCTAACAGCAGAACCAGTTCATATTCCCGAAGGAAACAGAAGAAGTAAAAGTATTCCAAAGGTCAAAAATTCAAAGAATTCATAAAAGCCAAACCACCCTCCTTCGACGGTGAAATAAAGAAGGGAGCGGAAGTAGAGGCCTGGCTACTTGGACTAAAGAAGTATTTCAGAGTCCATGACTTTTCAGTAAATATGAAGGCCYGAGTGGCCACCTTCAACTTGAACGGAAAGGATTCCATTTGGTGGGAAGACCTTAAGAATGTGAAAGGGGTTCACGAAGAGGACCTGTCTTGGGAACGGTTTGAGAAATACTTCTGGAAGAAGTATCTGTCGGAAAAATATTTCGACAAAAAGACTAAAGAGTTTTATGAACTCAAACTAGGACAACTCACTATAGAAGAATATGTCAACAAATTCCTCGATTTGTTGAGATATGTACCCTATATCAAGGCAAAAAAGGTAAAGGTGCAATGCTTCATCAGTGGACTACCTAAGGACTATCGGAACAGAATTGAATTTGATGAGCCAAAGACTCTAGAAGGCACTATTCAAAAGGCAACCTATTGTCATGAACAATTTGGGCATCGAGCAGAACCTCGCGAAGGATGTAAATAGAAGAATAGTTCAAGATTTCAGAAAAAGGGGATTAAATCCCCAGGATTTAAGAACTATAAGAAGAACCCAAGAATGGGCTTCCCAGCTTGGAGTATGCACCAGCAGAATTTTCCCTCGTTGAGCAGAAATAACACTTCTAGACCCATATCAGTGAAGACTGATAACCCGAAGAGAGAACCTTTGAAATGATGGGGTTGTGGGGAAGAACATCTATTGAGAGACTGTCCACACCGACAACATAATAGTAAGAGGATTTATAACATCGAGGAAGTTACTACCATCAATGATGTGGCCAGGAGTGTGCCGTAAATTTATGTAGCCTTGGATAATAACCAAGCTGACCACCAAGCTTCAGTGGTGGAAATAGAAGGTATGATTTCCAACCATCTAGTGTCTGTTTTGATTGACCCTGGTTCAAATTTGAGTTATATATCCCCTAAAGTTATTGATAAGTGTAAACTACAGCCACAAAAAAATACCAAGCCATGGTTGGTACAGTTAGCCACTGGCACCAAAAGAAGGGTAGTAGAGGTTATACCAGCCTGCCAATTGATGTTGGGTAGATTCCCCACCCAAGCAACCCTTAACTTATTACCCCTGGGATCGTATGATCTGTTGATTGGTATAGACTGGCTAGCTTCCCATAAAGCTAGATTGGACTGTTACCATAAAACCTTAGAATGTGTAAGTAAAGAAAGGAAAAATATAACCCTTCAAGGGATCCGAAAACCTGTCTCAGTAAGACAAATATCAGCTCTGCAAATGAGAAAGTATTGTCGAAAGGGATGTTCCTTATATGCAATATAGGTGTTGAAAACAATCAAAGGTGACAAACCAAGCCCTGAAGATCACCCTATCCTGAGAGAATACGAAGATGTATTTCTGGAAGAGGTATTGGGTCTACCTCCAAGAAGGGAMATAGACTTCTCGATAGAACTTGCACTGGGAGCGGTGTCAGTGTCTAGGACACCCTACCAGATGAGCACACCTGATTTAGTTGAACTCAAGTTGCAATTAAAAGAAATGATGGATAAAGGCTATATTCGACCCAACGTGTCTCCATGGGGAGCACCAGTCCTGTTCGTGAAAAAGAAGGACGGTACCCTTAGACTGTGTATAGATTATAGGCAACTCAATAAGGTAACTATAAAGAAAAAGTACCCCTTGCCCAGGATCGATGACTTGTTCGATCAATTGRGGGGTGCGTCTATTTTCTCAAAGATTGATTTGAGGTCGGAATACCATCAAGTACGAATCAAGGGTGAATACATCCATAAAACTGCCTTCCGGACGAGGTATGGTCACTATGAGTTTGTGGTAGTGCCATTTGGGTTGACCAATGCCCCTGCCACTTTTATGTGCTTGATGAACAATGTACTCAGCAAATTCCTAGAAAAATTTGTGATTGTTTTTATTGACGATATATTAATTTACTCTAAGAACAGAAAAGAGAATGAAGAGCATCTTAGACTTGTGCTGCAAGTGCTAAGATAACATCATCTCTATGCCAAATTCAGCAAATGTGAATTTTTCCAGAAGCAAATACATTACTTAGGCCATGTTCTCTCTAAATAAGGAGTAGTGGTAGACCCTGACAAAATCAGGTCTATCATGGAATGGCCTACCCTAAAGGATGTTTCAGACATTAGATCCTTTATGGGATTAGCAGGATACTATAGGAGATTTATAAAAGGATTCTCCAAGATTGGTTGTCCAATCACTACCCTCCAGAAGAAGGGGAAAAAATTCCCGTGGACGCAAAAATGTGAAGATAGATTTCAAACCCTAAAACATCTAATGACCCATGCACCTATGTTGAAGATCACAAATCCCGAAGCTGACTTCCTCGTATGCCTGTAAGGAAGAGCTCGAAGGAGTCCTTATGTAGGGAGGAAGTGTGATCTACTATGAATCCCGAAAATTGAATGAGCATGAAGTCAAATATGTGACCCATGATCTAGAGTTGGCTGCCATAGTGCATGCCTTGAAAATGTGGAGGCATTACCTCCTGGGAAGAAAATTTGTACTTATGATAGATCACTGTGGATTGTGATACCTGTTTGATCAACCAAAGCTCAATGCTAGAAAATCTAGGTGGATGGCCCTCCTTAGCGAGTTTGACTTCGAAATCAAACACATTAAATGAAAGGAAAATAGGGTGGTTGATGCCCTTAGCAGAAGTATGAAAACAATTAACCTGGAAGCGGTGAGCACCTACGAGATAGATGTTAAGGAAAGAATCATAAATGCACAAGAAACAGATCCCTTCGTCCAGACCGTGACCATGTACCTACAACAAGAACCCGCTGGAGTAAAATATGAAGGCTACCAGATGACCGAAGGAGGTCTGCTCACTTACAAAAGCATATTTTATATTCCAGATTGTGACGACTTGAAGAGGTTCATACTTGATGAACTACATAAAATACCCCATTCTGGTCATCTAGGATACCAGAAGATGATCACGACCACCAGGAAACAATTCTATTGTCCTGGAATGAAGAAATACGTAGTCGAGTACCTAGCCAAATGCATAGAGTGCCAACAGGTTAAAGCAAAACACCGACACCCAGCAGGGTTATTGCAACATTTACCAATCCCAGAATGGAAATGGGAAACCGTCTCCATGGATTTCATCACTAGATTACCAACATTGACCAAACAGAACGATGCCATTATGGTAGTGGTGGATAAATTGAGCAAGTTTTCTCATTTCATCCCTGTCAAATCAACTTGCAAAGCAATCGATATCGCCCAGGTATTCATGAAGGAGATATTCAGACTGCATGGTATGCCAAAAGAGATCGTGTCTGACAGAGACACGAAATTTACTTCTAACTTTTGGAAATCACTGATGGCTGGTTTAGAGACTAAATTGTTGTTTAGCACCGCCTATCACCCTCAAACCGATGGATAGGCAGAAAGAGTGAACCAAATACTTGAAGACATGCTAAGAATGCATGTAATACATCAACCCAGGAAGTGGGAAGACTACCTGCCACTGGTAGAATTTGCCTACAACAACGACTACCAAGCATCCTTAAAGATGATTCCCTTCGAAGTCCTCTATGGTAGACCGTATAACACTCCAGTCAGCTGGAGTAATCCCATAAACAGGATTTCCTTTGGACCCAACATGTTGAAAGAAATGGAACAACAAGTGACTCAGATAAAACAAAACCTGAAGGTCACTCAGAACCGACAGAAAAGTTATGCCGACCAAAAGAGAACTCCAAGAGAGTTCAAGACAAGAGACCATGTATATCTCAGAGTTAGGCCCAGGAAAAGTTATCTAAAAATGGGAGCTTGTGCCAAGTTGGCACCTCGGTATTGTGGACCCTTTGAGGTTCTAGATAGAGTGGGACTTGTATCCTATAGGCTAGCACTTCCTCCCACAGTCAAAGCACATAATGTTTTCCATGTTTCATTATTGAAGAAATATGTACATGATGCTAACCATATAATTGACTGGTCTATGATTCAGGTGGAATCGAAGGGAGAATTTCTACCAGAACCTCAATGCATACTGGACAGAAAGGAAACCCCGCTCTGGAACCGAACCATTGCACAGGTCAAGGTGCAGTGGAAACATTTTGGCCCAGATGAGGCTACATGGGAAATGGAGGATGCCATGAAACAGGCATATCCGATTTTGTTTACATCTGTATGTGCATGTCAAGTTGATAGATAGAACATCGAGGACGATGTTCCTTTAAGGGGGAGGGAATTGTAACACCCTGTTTCCCCCAGTCTGTACAAATAACTATATTGGCCAAGTATTGTGGAAAACTTGGAAATGTGAATGTGTGATATGAATGGACCTTGTGAAAAAGGTCGATGAATGTGAATAATATTATGAATATATATATTGCAGGACTGTTGAGAGGAGATGTGCTGAAAAAGAGACCACAACGGCTAGACAAAGGTGGTGGAAGGCACCTAGAATGGTGGCGTTAACTTCCACCGAAACCAATACCATATTTGGACTTCACTGGCCCGGAGAACGAAGAGCGGCTCACTGGCCCCAAATGAAATAACTCACTAGGTTGGTAGGTAAATGGCTCCTCATGAGTAATGAGGGATGGGAGTGAACCACCCATCCGTAGAGTCCTCAGACCTGACCACCGTGAGGAAGATCGTTCCACACGCAACCTCGCTGAAAGGAGAAAAGGCAAGAAGAGTGTGAAATCAAGGGGGTATACGTGAGGGAAAGAGGAAGAGGAGAACTCTGGAAGAATACAGAGTGAGTGATAGCAGAGAAGAAGGAGAGTAACCTTTGTTCTTGGTCACTGGAAAACAAAGACTCAGTCTCGCAGCATCATGGTCTCAGCTCGGGGGTGGCTAGTGGTAAATCCGTTGGGAGTCACTGAGCCTACGGTTGGGTGGAAACGAGCCCCCTTCTCAGCATTTGCAATCACATTTGGTGTTATTTCTGATAAGTGTTTTACATTTTTCATCTTGAAATGTATATTCTAAAATTTATGATCATAGTCTGTGAAATTATAAATGGTTTCAGTATAAGACTATCTGTGTGGTGTTTTACTAGAAATGGTGGTTGCATGCTTATAATGGAAAGACTACATATGGCTTATGTTTTATAAATCATTGTATATATGTATATCGATCTAATTCAAACTTCAAGTCTGTTCTCGGGAAATCTATAGCCTTATTCGTCTCAGGTAATACCCTAGATAGATCTCCCCATAGAGACACCCTTCTTGGAAAGATTACCAAGAACCTGAAAAAGGATTTAAAGGCGCAAGTCTTAGTAATCCTGGACGAGAAAGAATGGTCCTCTTAAAAATCTTGATATTTCGGCATTTTGACACCCGGGGTATCCAAGTGCGAGCCCTCTCGTACTCACAAATACTGAAACCCTGATTTGTGAAATCCCGAAATGACAGTGTGTGGATAAGTATCGATCGACGAATGAGATCCTGTCGGAAGATCTGAGGTCAGTCATGATCGTTAGATTGGAGGAAGAAACAAGGGCGTTAAATGCCTTAAGCCTTTTCTTTTATCTTCATGAGTAGCAAATAAATTGGGACCATAGATCCCCAAGGTTCATGGAAGTATATGGACCATCCTTTTATAAGGGCATGTGGTGGTCGGTAAGCGTTTCGACGTTTCAGCACTCGAGGAATCAAAGGGCAAGAACCCTGGTCATCGTAAGTCATGAAATCCCGATAACCAAAACCCTGAAATAGTTTTAAGTGTGAATAAGTTTGAGAAAGTCGGGATTTGAACGTGACCGTTGATCGTCCTGAAAAGATCATAACGGTTGATTGTGGTTAAAGGATCTAGATTGTCCATCGGAGGAGACATGTGGTGAGCGGTCAAAGTTTGGGGAAAGCTCTAAAATCCTGTGGACCGTTGGATCCAAATCCTCGAGGATAGTTGATCTCCTATACGAATCCCCATATCGGGATTTGGGGATTTGAGTGACAAGTGTTTTGGAGTCATTGCATCGGGAATTCCCAGTTCACGAAACTCCGAAAAGATATGAACTGTTGGATCCAAGACATAGAGAGTCGTTGGATCTCATACAAGAACTCGAGTATCGGGTTTCGGGGCTTGAAGAGTCGAAAGACTTGACTCTCTTGCATTTCGAACTCCCAATTTTTGAAATCCTGATACGGCCAGGACCGTCGGATCGGGGGAGGATTATAACCATTGATCTCCCTTTGGAGGGGAACTTTGGAGATTACGGAGTTTCAAGGATTCGAAAGGGAGAGGAAGAGACATCGCATCGCGATTCCCTGAATAGCGAAAAGTCGGTAAGTGCTTTGTCAGTTTAGTGTGTGGTCACAGAACAGGGTCACGTGGACAAGACCCAAGTGGGGATATTGTCACTCGCTAGCCCTTTAGAGGTTCGGCATTTCAACATTTCGGGGTTTACAGAGTCGAAAGACTCGACTCGCTTATATCGCTGAGTCATGAAATGCAAAAAGGCGCCTAGTTGTTTGGCCTGTGGTCATAACCAACGATCACATAGAGGTGGAAAAAAGGGAAGAGCTAGCTTGCGCTAAGCCCCGTAGGACTTCAGGGATTCTGTCCCTCGAGAAAAGGCAAAAAATCTATTATGATGTAGTGCGTGTATTACACATGTCAAGCCATGCATTTTCTCTTAAGGTGATCTGGTTCTCCTTTATGAAAAAGATAGATATTTGCTAGGAGCCGAAAAATTTGAGGCTATGTGGTGAGGCCCTTATATCGTCAGACGGGTGTTGGAAAAAGGAGCCTATGAATTAGTGGACTATGATGGTATCCCTTTGAGTGAACCCAGAAATGGGTTTTACTTAAAGAAGTACTATGCTTAGACCATTTGTGCATGAGTGATTGTATTTTATTGTATCATACTTTTTGTGTGTTAATTTAGTGTTCTTTTTCATTATTTGGTTTCTTCCCTCGACCACTTATCTTGCATTGTGCTTGGTTTCCATATGTCAGAGTCTTCGCTACCCCACATTGGCTTCGTCGATGGCGCTAGTCATAGTACTCAGAACTTAGCTTCTATTGCATGGGAAATTTACGCACCTACAAACGAAATCATCAGTCTACGAGGTGTTTGCCTTAGTTGTGTGACCAATAATATCGTAGAATATAGTGCCATCATTGAATTGTTGATTGATGCTATTTTACTTGGTATCTACCACCTAGTTATACAACTCGATTCACAGCTAGTAGTGCTACAGTTAAGTAATGTCTATGCTATCTGAAGTCCTACTTTATTATGGGTATATCTATGAATTCCCCTCTTGGGACGTTATTTTGATTATATCGAATACCATCACATTCTTAGATGTCTAAATACATTGACTAATGCTTTAGCTAATTATGTGTTAGACAAACATCTGAGACATTTATAAAACCAATCACACATCACATGTATTATACAAAACAAATAATCCGATAGAAGCCGCATATATATATAATGATCAAAAGTTTTACAAAAAGTTTCTATCCAGGACCAAAATATCAAAATATATGAAGCCCATGGATTCTACAAAATAGCATCATGGATGATGCTCATGGTAACATACAACTGCTCGGGCTACCCTATGGAGCATTCGACTGAGAGACTCGGACATGCCCACAGTATGACACTGATAAAGTCTTGGGATCTCTCCAATAGTGATGTCTGGGACATCTGCAGTCAGTCCCTCTAAGTTCTGTTCAACTGCCTCGTAGTCTTCAGCATCCCATCTTGCCACTGGAGCCACTTATCCTCGTCTCTAAATGGGAGACGTTCCTGGAGGTCGATACTGCCCTACATCTGTGTCATCAAAAGAAATTTTTGATTAGTCCTTAGATAAACATAAAAACATTTTATATAATAAAATTTGCAAAAACATTTAAAAAGAACAAAATGTGTACTTCTCACCTAAGTCACCCCACTGAGCATCCTTAGGCAGGACCAAATTCGGATCTCCTCAAAAATTCAAACCGACATATGCATAGTCATCAATCATCAACATCTAGGGCCTCAACCAGTCAAAAAATGAATCGTTATATTTGATTATAGGCCCTGCTACGTGTCGAGCCATGAGGTTACACCAGCTTAGCATCCTCAGATACTGTGGGGTCGGTAAACCCCAATCTACCTGTAGTCGCAGCAGTGGGACCCTCTCAAGGAAGAAAGACACCAAAATCGACCCGTACCCGAATGAGTTCAGGTCGCCCCTTCTACACTTTGTTAGTTGCCTCTTCAGACTATGGAGAATCACGTCTGACCAGTTGAAAACCTGAGGCTCTGTGCACTCTATTGCATATTGGAAATATCTCTGGAAAGCCATGTGCAGAGTCGTGCTCCCATCCATGCATGCAAAGGTAAACAATATAGTCTGTAGAGTCAAGTCTTGGACCCCCCAAATGGAAACTTTACCCTTGCTTCTTTCCACCTCAGGAACACAATGTTTGACTTTAACAAGTAGGTGACCTAGAAGCCTGAATGACGGTGTACGAATATTTTTTCCTTTTTTCATCACATGTATGAATATCTTTTTAGGGTTTTGTAGGAAAAACCTTGATCTCAGTCTTCTTTCATTCTCGCGCTCAAAAATACATGATAACGTAATCAAGTATACTTTTGTCGTCTTTTTGTACTCGTCATGGTAACAAAAAAACAACGAAAATAAGGGAGTATCCTTTAAGATCTTTTCACGCTCCATAAAAATGAAAAGATTTTCGAGCGATCTTGTTCCTTTCACGCTCGCAAAAGTATTTGAACAAAACATTCAATGAGCAATATTTTATCACTTTTTTGGTTTCGTCAAACTAATTTACAAAAAAGGAACTGGGAGAGTTCTCTTTAAGTGTTTTTTCAGACTCTCAAAACAGGAAAAACCCCGAGTTTTCTATCTTTGGACTCGTTAAACAAACATCGAAAGACCCTTTATGGGACCGAACCACTCCTTCGTAGGGTTCGTTAAATGTACTCTGAGAGACTCGTCCGAAGGATGAGCTTACATCAACAAGCATATGTTATCCTCCTTAAGCTTGTGTAAAAATAAAGGGGTACTCGACAAAAATGGTGGGGGAAATTTTGGAAAAGGGATATACCTTCGTATTTGTATTAGTGGTAGTAAGTGTTGCTCTTGAACATGACACTCCATGTTCGTCATTTGAATCCAGGTTGGGAAATCAATTTGTCTCTTGTCTGACTTACTACAAGGTCGTATCTTGGGTCGTCTTTGAGTTAATGCTGCCAAGACCATTGTCATGTCATTCATATGTTCAAGAGAAGTCCAAACAATCCCTCCATTGAGTCAGCCATCTACAGTTGTCCATTCTTACCATGTCGGCCTTCCCTCTGTCCATTTCAAATCATATTCATACTTTGACTTACCCTCAAAATCTGTTACTTATTTCATGTCATTGATGTGGGATACATCAAGGCCCTCCTATGACGAGTCTTTTTCCATTGACTCCAAATCATTATCCGGTAATAAGACTTAGAAGTCATTTATTACCTTAGAACCTGCATGCCTTAATGGCAGGTCTCTTCTCTTTCGACAGTGAACTAACACCATTGGTCCTTGATCGAGAGATTCCACCGAATGTTTGAATTCATCTCATTTATTCACTTTCGTTCAGATTGTACTTAGGTACCTTGGGATTCATTGACATCAATGGTGATTTCCCTCGCACTTGTTAACAATTTTCATCAATGACCGGTAATCGACTGGTTTCTACCATGTTCAACTTCGACACATGTAATCACATGGATAGATTCGTACTTTTCAGACGACGAGATTGAAGACCCCAGGTCTCATCTTTTTTGGCCCAGGTTGCATTGGAGTATTTATGATTTGTATTGACACATAGATCCACTTTCTATGTCATGTGGCTATGTCCTAATCTGCGTCTTCTAAACACATAGATCCACAGCGTGTTCCTGGTGGCTATGTGGTATTTTGGGGACATGGATCCACAGTGTATGATTGGTGGCCATGGCCTACATTTATGATTTCATTCATTTGTGGTCTGAGCATGGGAATGCCTACCTCAAAACCGATATGTAGATGCTTGATTGTTTGTAGGTTTTCGATTAGGTGCGATCCTTGTTTCTGACACACACACGCATTTTACAAATTATTTCAATTTTCATGAGTTCCGGCCTCATACTTTGGGGGGCATTCTATTACACATTATTTTGGTCACTCCAATGGTGTCTCTACAGTTATGTGTCCAGGCTCTCATAAGGACCTTTTGCCTGAGAAAAGTGACTGTTGTCTTCTTCCATAAAATATATTTTTAAGATGAGTTCGCAGGTTGACTATGTTGTAGGGTGCGAGAATCTTGATTCTTGCAAGAAACCCTATACCTAGGTTGCGAGGTGTTCGCAGTCTTCTCTATAGGTAGGGTGTGAACTTGTTTTAAAGCTTAAAAGGAAGAAGAAGTTATGAAGGTTCTAGAAGAGGATCTTCTAGAAAATGAGTTGGTATTCACATGGTTGGCATCCTACTGACTTCTCAGATTTAGTGGGATCATCCTCATCCCTCTAACCATCTCTCATTCTCCTATATAATGAAGGGTTTCTCAAGGAAGAGATTAAGCAAGATTGAATGGAGAATTGATGAAAGAATTGTGTGAGGAACCCTATTTGAATTGAAGCTCGAGGTCTCCATTTGTCCATCAAGCCATATTGGATCTTCTTCATGCAAGTGTAGAGCAAGTGTGTGTGCTGGAACCAAGGACCCTTGAAAGGAATCTTGCGACATCAAGGCGATCTGGTTGTATCTTCTACTTTCATTTAATACAATACARTGGCATGTCCCTTTCCCATAAAATCACTCTTATTTTATCGCATAACTCCTTGATCATATGCATAGGTTGTCATTGAATATACTTTGCTATCTTCACTTCGGTTGGTTTGTGTTGTCTTGGACCTGATCTCACAAGAGCACCAGAGCGAAGTAGGAACAACAAAGACCTAAGGAAGCGATATAAAGGTATGTCACTCATTCCTTCTTGGTAGTAGATTCAATGATTACAACTTAGGGAAAGAGTTATGCCATGTCCTGTTTTGTTCTAGATCCAGGTGGATCTAGGGAGATCTGTTCATGTCTGCATATACCGATTTATCCTGTAACAAACTGCACGTGATGTATTATTTCTTACTGCATTAACTTGTTGAATCAATTTAAGAGTCCAATTCCTCAAAACCATAGCCCGATATCTTCTTGTTTGTTCAATAAATCTCTGGATCCACTTTGCTAACGCATTTAGAAATTTAGGGAAGAAAATTTCATGTAAATCTTAAAAACATACCTTTTTAACCATTTGTTCACACTAATCCATGGGATTAATTCTTGTCTACTATAAAATCGATCTCCTTAGTATTCCACCATTCTCTAATCTCCTCCTTAGTGGGCCTCCACATCTCCCTCATTCACAGATACCGATCCTAAAAATGAAACCATTTGTTGGTGTGCAGTGGGAAGACTTGGGGTTAATCATTAATAAACCAAAAAAAACCTTAGACACCGACCCTTTCGGCATCACCTGCAAGCAAGTGAAGTATCACCCAAGGCATCTAGAGGGGATGCAGGAACCAAGTTTCTGCAGTGATGAGGGGAAGTGAGGCATTCAACATGACCATACTATGCATTGTATATTCATCTATTGTATGTGTCCTTTCCATTACTTAACCTTTAATTATCATATAATATACCTTGTGTGTGACATTACTCCACTTAAAATTCATTCATTCATCATTAAATTAAGTGTGCAGTATCATAACATCATATATCTGTAACATGTTCATAATACTAAACATTCACCATCATTGCGCAGTAGCCACAAACAATAAACATATCTATACTAACCATCCATCACATGTGTCATTAACATAACACACATAAGAAACACATCAAGACACAAGGTTTTAACGTGGTTCACACAAAACTAGGCTACTTCCACAATGACTGGCTTCTTATTCGTTCATTCATAATATCCATTACATTCATGTGCACTAGGCTAATACATAGATATTCAATTACAACCCAAACCTTCCAAAGTCTTTCTATGCTACAGTGCACACATACTTCTCTATTGATCTTCAAATCAACTCACTATTCATTGCTCGACATTCATAACTCATCATTCTTCACTCTCGCTTCTCACTCATGACTACTTTCTACCCAAAAAAATCATACATATTTATAGTATTCTATTAGGACTAAGCTTGTTACAACATGGTTACAAAGTGGACAAACTGTCCCAAAACTCCTAACTTCCTGCTTTTGCATGCTAACTCCTTAAAATGTGCTAATTGCTTTATGTGTGTGCTTCTCCTTTTCCAAATTGTTATGTGATTCGCTTCTGCGTGATTCCCAAAATTTACCCAAAAATTCCTACTACAACAACGCCCAAGGGAAGTGAATACAATGCTAAGAAAACAGACGTAGTGAAAGATAAAAAGTTGATTTTGTGTTGGATTTGTGCTAAGGAGCACTATGCGAAGAATTGTCCCTTGAAACATAAGTTGAATGCTTTGGAGAAGGCATATAACCCATCTATTGGAGTCTTCTAGGTTTGAATGTTGTCATGGAAGGTGAATCCAAAGAGATCCAAGAGAAATATGAGACGAAACTTTAATATGTGCATGCCGAACTCAATGGAAAGTCAATGTTAGTCATGGTGGACAGTGGGGTGACTCATAACTTCCTAAGGAAAGACATGGTGAGAAGGCTTGGGTTACAACCTGAACCGATGCAGACAAAGTTCAAGGACATCTCATTAAAGCTTCACCATTGTTCCCATGGATAATTTTAAAGTTGTGTTAGGAAAAGAATTCATGAAGAAGGAAAATGCAACATCGACCTCACATGAACAATTTGGCCATTTTCTTAAGACAGACTCCATGTTTGATTCCTACCATAAGGAGGAAGAAAAAGGCATACATATTTCTTCCTCGCAAAAGGTTGTTGTAGACAGTCGGATCAAGCAACCTTGTGGAAACAAACTTGGATGATGTGGGTGATGGTTGGATAGTCTAACGCAGATCGGTGGAATGGAGACTTGTTGATGTTGAAGAGATAGTTAGAGATTTGGATAAGACAGTGGATGGCTTGGCTAATTTTTATTTGAAATTTGATTAGTGGAAGCGAAAATCAGAGGAAGTCATAGAGATGAGGATGCCAAAGAAGTTTGTTGAGTAGGAGCAGAGACCATTCATGAACCAAGAGGATGTAAGGGAGACAAAGAAAACTTGGTGGAAGAGAACCAAGGAAGGGATTGATTCCTCCTCTAGTAAATTTGGACATGGTGAATTGTCGTATGGCCCTAAACTAGAATGACACATGGAGGAGTGTTGATCCAGATTATTTTCGGCACGAAATGAGAGCGGAGATATAATAAAGAAATGCACAGAGATATTGCAGATATTCAATAATATAACATAAATGTATCAGAGATGCAACCATAAACACAGATATACAGTAATACATGATTTCTATTAATCAAAGAAATGTACAGAGACTGTAAAAATACAGAGTGAAAGACTTGCTAGAATGGTGGCAGCTTATCTCTGAGAAGAGATGTGACGCCTACTCGCATTCACAAGAAGATGGTTACAATGAGTCTCTAAAGGCCCTTTTACAATAAACGGGAATGCCAAAAGTCCTATACATCCAAAAACCTAACCCTAGGAGATAAAGCGCCAAAAGTCATGTGGGCCCCGTTTGGGTAAGTTGGTGCATCAACTTCCCGGGGTCGTAACTTTTGCATACGATCTCCGTTTTAGGCATGTGATAGCTCGTTGGAAAGGTATCATCGAGGAGATTCATTTTTGGGGCTCAATCATGCCTTAATATATCATTGAGAACCTCTATCTCAAAAAACCTTCATTTAGGCCCTCAAAATGGCCCCGAAAGTTAAAACCTGCTAAAAATAGTAAATTGCCAAAATTGCCAGAAAGTTGTTTTGAGCCATTTGGAAAAGGTGGTTGGCCACTGATATCCACCTGGATCAATCATCCCTCCTTAGGAAGCAATGGTCTCCATTGCGTTGAGTTTCCGGGGGAGAGGGGAAAGCGATTGCTGAATCTGAATCTTGGTGATCTACTTGCCTTACTAGAGATGTGGCATTGCTTAGCTTGTTGAAGGCTATCACGAACCTTTGGCTGGAAGGTTTGGACCTTTCTAACTAGTTTGGCTATTTTAGATGATTGTGTGCAGAAGGAATATTCGTGCTTTGTTGCAACCTTGTCGACCTGCTTCTGTTGGATAGAAGGTTCTTGGGACGAAGCTGTGGTGGCTGCAGTATCCTTCTGTTCACCCTTTGAATAGATTGTGGAGAAGATAAATTTTGTAGTATGAGATACTACCTTGCGGCACTGTTTAGGTGGGGCAGTAGTTGGAACTACCTATGGTATCCTATAGAGATGACCCCCCAGAGTAATAATGACACTACGGGGTCGAGACTCATAGATAGCATGGCGTTTCCA
>ML783490.1:78973-93541 GCA_009831015.1 Picea engelmannii | reverse complement strand
GAGAGCCTTAAGGAGTGCGAAGGTGATCTTTTCCTTGTCGAAAAAATTATGAACAGATAAATAACCTTCTAGCAGATTTAACCATTTATCTAGGGCATCTGCATCTATTTGACCTTCAAATACGGGAATATCAAAATTAACCTACACCTTGAAAGGCGAGGTGCCTCCAAAGTGGTCGCTTGATGAATATGCGCCTGATACTATCGGCAGGCGTTGAAGGATGTGGGAAAAATTCTCCATCATTTCGTCCCTCTGTCACGTGAGAGCTTGCTCAAGCAACAGACTAATAGGATTGTCTGCTCCGTCGTTTTTCTTTTCTTCCACCATTGAGGGTTTCTTGGGTGTGCGAGAGCGATTGTCTTCAAGAGAGACAAGATTGATACCCAACTTGCTATACTCGGACCTCGTCGGGAACATGCACTGAAAAAATGATCAAGAGCAGCCTGCTCTGATACCACTGATCCAGATTATTTTCGGCACAAAATGAGAGCGGAGATATAATAAAGAAATGCACAGATATATTGCATATATTCAATAATATAACAGAAATATATCAAAGATGCAACCATAAACACAGATATACAGTAATACATGATTTCTATTAATCAAAGAAATGTACAGAGACTGTAAAAATACAGAGTGAAAGACTCGCTAGAATGGTGGCAGCTTATCTCTGAGAAGAGATGTGACGGCTACTCGCATTCATAAGAAGATGGTTACAATGAGGCTCTGAAGGCCCTTTTACAATAAATGGGAATGCCAAAATTCCTATACATCCAAAAACCTAACCCTAGGAGATGAAGCGCCAAAATTCATGTGGGCCCCGTTTGGGTAAGTTGGTGCATCAATTTCCCGGGGTCGTAACTTTTGCATACGATCTCTGTTTTAGGCGTGTGATAGCTCGTTGGAAAGGTATCGTCGAGGAGATTCATTTTGGGGGCTCAATTATGCCTTCAAATATCATTTAGAACCTCAATCTAGAAAAACCTTCATTTAGGCCCTCAAAATGGCCCCGGAAGTTAAAACCTGCTAAAAATAGTAAATTGCCAAAATTGCCAAAAAGTCATTTTGAGCCATTTGGAAAAGGTGGTTGGCCACCGATATCCACCTAGATCAAGTGTGGAGGAAATATTGGTTCAAGTGTACTGTTTCCTATGTACATGATGCAAAATTATTGTGACACTTCATCGGTTGTTTTGGGACAGATTGAAGATGAGGGAGATGGCCCAACCAACCATCCCCCTTCACCTTCAAACTAGACTATGGCACATTGGCTCATTATTCCATAAGAGGTAGTGAGGCCAATGGGGCGCCTTAAGGAGGTTCCTTGGTGAAAGATGTTGAGAATGCAGTGAGTGACTTAACAGATTGAAGGAAATGAAGAGTTGAATATGTGATGAGTTTGTAGAACAGAAACAAATGTTTGAATGTGAATATGTGAGTTCTTGAGACAGAGGAGCAATGATTGGACTAGCTACCCTACCATCCAAATTCACAAGGGTATCCAATGCATATAGGCATGGGCAGATAGATCGAAGTATGGAAGTAGGAGGAAGAAGGAGGCACACAGATGTCTTCCTTGCAGAAGGTTGTTGTAGACAGTCAGATCAAACAAACTTGTGGAAACAAACTTGGATGATGTGGGTGATCGTTGGATAGTCTAATGCAGAAAAATAAAGGAATCTCGTGTTAGTGGAATGGAGGCTTTCTGATGTTGAAGAGATAGTTATATATTTGGATAAGATAGTGGATGGCTTGGCTAATTTCTATTTGAAATTTGATGAGTGGAAGTGAAAGTCAGAGGAAGTCATAGAGATGAGGATGTCAGAGCAGTTTGTTGAGTAGGAGCAGAGACCATTCATGAACCAAGAGGATGAAATGGAGACGAAGCAACCTTGGTGAAAGAGAACCAAGGAAGGGTCTAATTCCTCCTATAGTGAATTTGGACATGGTGAATTTTCGTATGGTCGTGAACTAGAATGACACATGGAGTGTGAAGAAAATATTGGTTTAAGTGTACCGCTGCTTATGTACATGATGCAAAAGTATGGTGACACTTCATTGGTTGTTTTTGGACAAATTGAATATGAGGGAGATGGCCCAACCAACCATCCCCCTTCACCTTCAAACTAGACTATGGAACGTTGGCTCATTATGCCATAAGAGGCAGTAAGGCCAATGGGGCACCTTGAGGAGGTGCCTTGGTGAAAGATGTTGAGAATGCAGTGGGTGACTTAACATATTGGAGGAAATGAAGAGTTGCATATGTGACGATTTTGTTGAACAGAAACAAATGTTTGAATGTGAATATGTGAGTTCTTGAGATAGAGGCACAATGATTGGACTAACTACCCTACCATCCAAATTCACAAGGGGATCCAATGCATAGAGGCATGGGCAGACAGATCGAAGTATGTAAGAAAAAAAAAGTCAAAAGGCAGCAACACTTCATAGACTCATGAAACCTCCTAAGGGGAGTTTACATTGACAATGGTGATTGAGGAAGTAGTAGTCGTTGAGTGGTGATGAGATATGGATATGGGGAAAGATGCCATGGAAATCGACAAATGTTGTCGAAGATGGAAATAACTTGGAGTGGGGGAGGATGTAAGGTCTCCCATGACACCCATCGAGTGTGTTCACTCCTTGGGTAGATTCGACGATGGAACAAACAAAAAAAACAAGGAAGAAGTGATCAGTTGGGTGAATGAAGATGTTTGGTTGTGGGAAGGAGTACCTTGGACACATGATGGTTACATGTGACACAAAGCAGGCACAAACCTTACTTTCCTTAGAATGATTGACATAGACTTGAGTTGCATTTGGGAAAGGGAAGGGAAACTTGGGAGCATGCTTAGACCCGTCTACGCTCAACAACATGGGCACACTGGAGAGGTTGGACAACTCCATCGGCACACCCATGAGGCATCACGACGATTGAAATGAAGAGTGCACAAGGAAAGGGTCACACGCCCAAGGATGGGGCATGCCGATCCAAGAGATGAACGATTGATGGGTGCACCGACTTTGGATGGGTTGACTAGGTCCACGGAAGGGTGTGACGAGTCGATTGAGTGTGGTCTTGTGAAGGGGCGTGACACACCCAAGAGACATGATGTTTCACACGAGTGACTCTTGGAGTCCATATAAAAGAAAGGGCGCACAACCAAAGGAAGACATAGAGCATTTTGGGCAAGAGATTTGGAGAGAAAGTCTAAGGCATGTCTGAGGCAATGAATTGAGGCAGAGTTGCCAAGATGGAAGAAAAGTAGACAAGAGTTGGACATTTTGGGAGGTTTTAGAGAAGTTTGGAAACACAGGTCTATGGAGGCATGTGTGAGGCAGAAATGAAAGCTGTGTTATCTTAGTGAAGGTCTACGGAAATGAAAGGACAACAAGTCTCCAATTGTGGGAACTTCTGAGGTGCACCGCATGTGGTTACAAAGATGGTTGTGATAGAGAGTCTTGGTGTGACAAATCTATTCCTGAGTGTCTTGGTGAGGTGAGGCAAGTCGTTTGACTCTACCATGTTGTAAACCAAATAGGTAGTGCTCATAATGTAATAGTTTCGCAATAAAAAATACTTAGCTGGGTGTTAGGCACAGTTTGTGCCACCCACACTATTTTTGTGTTTTTCTTCATTTTGTTGTGCATTTTTTCTCTTGGATTCTCATGTTCATGTATGCATTCTTAAATAAGACTAAGTGTTAAATTGTGTTAACATTTGTCTAAGTAAGAAAGAGTTGCACTAGAGTAGGAGTGTGACTCGTCGATAGCCTAGAACGGAGTATGGGTATGCTATAGGTGAAGCAGTGTAGTTTGGATGAAGTATTCTTGGTTTGCCAAGAAACCAAGTAAGAATGTCTCATGCCCTCAGGAGGTAAGTGAACACAATATCTAATCAGGTATCTCGTAGGATCATGACAGGTGGGAAGGAGCAATTGAAATTTCAAATATTGGGAATCTAAGATTTGAGTGCTAGGCTTGAAAGGAAGAAAAGTATGTCTAATGGGTGGTTAACAAAATTTTAAGGTGTAGAAAAAACAATTTCCAAATAATTTTGTAATTTTTTTTTTTTAATAACTTCATTTATTTTTACAATTAATTATTATTTTTTCATTTGTAATTTCTTTGAAATTATTAATAACTTATGTGGCTCCTCTTTTATTATAATCTACCTATAACCTACTTCTTTAAACATATAGATTTTATATCGTTGTTTTATCTACTTCTTTAAACATATAGATTTTATATAGTTGTTTTATGTGTATTGTAGATTTTATGTTGTTGTTTTTATGTGTATTTGTAATAAATAATTTATAGCAATTACCACTCTTTTGGAGTTACCAATAATCTCTCTATATATAAAGTCCCTCTTTCTATATATGACTTTTGGTGTGATTTTATTTGTATATTTATAAAAGAGAAGTATTGAAAACAAGTTAGTTAAATAATACTAATTTATTTGAAATATAAAAAATATTCTATATAACGCTCCTCTTTCTATATATGATTTTTAGTGTGATTTTATTTGTATATTTATAAGAGAGACGTATTGAGTTAGTTAAATAATATTAATTTATTTGAAATAAAAAAATAAACAAAGGTATGATTTACATTATTGTAACTTATGTTAATTTTGATTATGAATACAAATAAAGTAATTTTTATTTTTATATTTTTATTTAATTGTATATAATATAAAATTTATATTAAAATTTTAATGATATTTTTTTATATTTTATTTATATTTATATAAAAAATAAATTTTTAATTTGTTGATTATATATTACTTTTCATTTTTTAAAACAATCATTAATCTTTTATTTAAAAATATATAATTTATAAATTCATGTAAAATTAAAATTGATGGTTTCTTAATTCTATATGTAAAAATAAATAAAACGACACGTCATAAATATTTTTAACACTAACAAATATAAAAATAAATTAATATTTTCAACACTTTGCTTTGTTTTCATGTAAAAGTCTTCATCCAACTGGAAAACAATTTGACTTTCATCGTTTTACATTTACTTATTTATGCTTATATTATCATCAACTATATATATATATATATATTTATTACCAAAAGAGGACTCATCCCAACCCAACTAGAAAGCTACATTTTGCTTATTTTTATAATATATATATATATATATATATATATATATATATATATATATATATATATATAACAGTTGTCTTGCAACTCAGGGCAGGGCAGGGCACCTAGAAAATCATCTTTAAACAACCATCTAGTCTTTTACACTTCCAGTATTTTAAGATGCAAAGATCAAGGCGGAGATTAAGTTTAGATAGAACCCTACAATGTTCAAAACCAATTTTGTATCTCAGCTGCATTTCCCAATATAATTAAGTTGACATTTTTTTTTAATTTAGTGCAAGTGACACTGAATAGGGTGCGGCATACGTAATCAAACCATTCCGATTGGTCACATGATTAAACTCCGAAATAAGTAAGAGTGCGTCTATGACGTGGACATTATAGCGGAGACCATTTAAGAATATGACAACGAACGGTTCACATATAAATTATGAAGAGTATGTTACAAAAAGACTAGTTTCCTCAAAGAGGATTATTTGGACACCGTTCCAGCGGTCCACTTTGCCCTCTATAGAGAATATTTATGATTTCTATAATTGTTTCAGAAAGGCTGAAGGAATACGATATCCTGGAAATAGCAAATAAACTATACACGGAATTCCATAATAATATTTCGTCGTTCTCCATACAGCTTTGCTTTGATGACTTCACATCTCCAAAGATATGATACAAGTGTTTTATAAATGAGGAGGGTACGCAATCATAATTTACAATCTCCGTTTTTCCATATTTTAATGAAGACAATACAACTACGACCCTAAGAGTTTTTCCTTTTTGGATTACATTATTGAGAACGCAAGGTAGCTGCACGCCATCAAGGTCACCGTTTTAGCTGTGCACGTCTGTGCCGTAAAAATTTAATAAAAGAGTGTTATCATTAGCTTGGCAAGTACTCAGTCTTTTTCGACTTTTTTCAACGATACCAACCTATAACAGGGTTTAGTTTTCCTGGAAAGATGGGATTAATTTAAATAATAGGCTCCACTGATTTGATCCGGATCTCCAAGTTAATGTACGTCGAAATTATCGCGCTGTGAATAAAATCGTGTAATGTAGGAGGAAACAGGAAGCTTTTCCTCTGTCTAGTACAGTCCGCCAAAAGTTAAGCAAAAAGCCGGCAAAAAGTCCGTCCATGAACGGAGGGAAATTGCAATCCCCAACCTTCTGGCGGATGGAACGGCGAACCGGTAGGTAGGTGGGTAGCGGTGCCTCGTGGGAGTGTACAGATGGATAGTGTGATGATACGCCAATTATTGATATTCCGACTGGAGGTTATTTCGCCTATCCGCTTGCGTTGGCCCCTCATTTCTGTGCTTTTCGAAGCTTTTAGGTTATTGGATCTCTTATTCTTATAACAATTTAAAGTCAAAGCAAACCACTTATTTTATTTTAATACAACAGAAAATATTTTATCATTTTCAGATTTTGGAGGCAACGTGGGGAAAGGTTCGTGTGATTTCGCAATGGGGTTTGGGATTCCGTTGAGCTGGTTGTTCTTTGCGTGGGTCACACTGCACAGAGATCAAGGTCTTTTTGCTTATTTAAAAGTTTTTATTATTTTGAACCTTCATCTCTGGAAATCGAACCTGGGCCGGGGGGGCAAACTCCCGAGTCCCAACTATTTACCACTGTCACAGCTAAGCCGAAAACGATTTGACAAATCCTGATATATCTTTGACCGACCGTAATAAAGGAGAAGTCGGCGGACTGAAGAATATTTCATGATGCATTTGTCCAGTACTTTCGTCATAGTTTAAGAAGGGAGAAGTACGGGAAGGGGGCATGATTTTAACCTTTTAACGAGAGAAGACGTTTTAACGGGCAAACGTCAGGCAGACGACTGAAGGCGGCTGAGCGCCGTTAACCTCAGGAGTCAACCGCCGCGCCATGATTGCATGAAGAGAGAGGATGAATCTATCCATCATGATTCATGAATGTATTCTGCATCGATCCATGGTGTTGAATCCGTCCACCATGCATGCCATCGATGTATGGGCAAGCTACAGGAGAATGATAGGGGTTAGGAGTATTGCGAACCGCACATCGTAGAACTACGGCCCAGGGGACTTTAAAGGGTAAGGGTCACATGAAAGGGACGGAGCAGCGGAAGGGACCCGACGGCCCAGGGAGGGGTCCGGGGTGCCTCCTTCCCGAGTTCGTCTTACTTCCGAGTCCCTCGAGAGGCGGCCGTAACAATGAAAGGGGCTGAACGCCGGTTCGTGAATTTCCGACATCCACACGCACCCCGGGGCAGGGTTTTGCATAAAAACTCCCTTCAATAAATACACTGAAGTCCCTGTGTCTGTACAGTTTCTGACGTATGGTACTGCAAAAGGTATATCATTAGCAGTTGATACATATACATACATACAACATAATGTAACGTCCAGTGAATCGTCCGGCCCTGGTAACAGACACGAGAAAAATCTACTCGCGAGTCGCGTAGCAGATTACAATTATTGTTTGATTTCTTTATGTTTTATGTCTTATTATAAATTTTCAATTTTCATCGCAATAAGCTAAATTCAGATTCTGTTGTTTGATTTTTTCTTTATATTTTGAATGCAGCGTAAATTTTCAAATTTCATATTTAAATTGTGCAAATCGCAGATTTTAATGGCCAAAATTATAATTTTTCATTACGTAATTCCGTAAGCTACTGGAGAGAAGGCGCTGTTTGCCGGCGGTAGGCGTAGAAATGGACATGTAAATCAATGAAGATATGGAAGTTTAGAACGCTCAACTATTTGGCCCGCCTTCTTTGACTAAGTATCTCGAGCGGAACGAAACGTGCAGCGTCTTTTTCTAGTGGGCTGTACTCTGTATACGCCTGAGATCGTGAGGCGGAGAGGTATTATACATGTTCAGCAAGTTGGGAGTCAGTACCATTGCTTTCTGCGGCCGATCTTGCTTGCTACGTTGAATAGTTAAGACAAGATCGATCGCCGTCCTGTGGCAGGACGTTGTTGTCTGTTTTTGGTTGTCTGGGACCGGGAGAGAGCTGTAGCTCGCAGATACTTGAAGAAAACATTTTATTTACCATTTTTTAATCCTCTCGACCGTACCTAGACAGGACATATTAAAGATTTGAAGAAAACTCTTTCTTTTACTATTTTTAGCGTCTAGACGGTGTAGATAAAAGATTTGAAGAAAACTTATTTATTTTCCTCCTTTTTGCATCTGGTCGGGGTAGATTAAAGAATTGAAGAAAACTCTTTATTTTCCTATTTTTAGCTTCTAGACGGGTTCGATAAAGATTTGAAATAAATATGGTAGAGGTTCAAGATTTGAAGTAAAGCTTTAGAACATATTGACCATAAAACCAATATTCGTACCTTTAGAGCATGTAACCATGTCAGGTGCGATGTAATGAAACTCTGGTTTTCCTCATCGTCCTTATTTTCCCGGTCTTCTTCAGACATTAATCTAAGTTTCATTAAATGTGTACAAAATTTAGATCTTATTCAATTCTCGAGCATGTTCGGAGTAAAATAGAAGCGAGTCTCATAATTAGCTCGGCGACTTTCGGAAATAAAGCTCTAATTAAACAAGAAAGAAACAGCAAACAATCTTTAATGCATATTATTCATGGCTTGATCCCGATCGTAATAGAATCAGAAGCAGAATCCGAAACTCATCATAAATTTGCAATTAACTTATGCACATACCGACCTTGCCTTGACCTTTGCACATAAAGTACTTTGCATATATAGATAAACATTGTTCATCACTTCATCCTGATCATAAGAAAATCATAGACAAGATCGCGTAATAAGCTTACCGATTGATCGCTAAAGACAGGGCGGTGCGGTTGTCCATGAAAATAGTCGGCAGGTATCTGATAATGATGAGCTTTATGCGGCTGTTCTTCATGAAAATATCTGGCATGTTTCTGATAATGATGGAACTGGCGTTTTCTACCTCGGTCAGGTCGTATTTCTGGCTGATTTGATTATTTTTGGCGCCGTCTTGATCCTTGGACCGGCTCCACTTTCCACGGTTTATTTATGTCGCCAATTGTTTTGCATCTGGTTGGATCGCGTACACATTCTGCTACTATTCTCATTCTCTTACTGTTCTTGGCCTTTATGATTACCGTATGTAAAATTAACATTATAAACCTCATATATTCGGTATTATTAATCGACATGAAATATTCCTCACAAAAAATAGTGCTGCGGCCATGAGCGAGACTTCAGAAAATTTGTTAAGCTAATTCAGGGCTGCGAACGGCCCTTTGTCTTCCATATCTTTAAACGACTTTGTTTAATTACGCAGAAAAGCCTACACTATGATAATGGGTATATTTAACCATTTTTTAATTATAAATTTCAATAGTATCCGTTAACTTGTTTATTTTTTAACATTTACTATTTTATTATTGATCATGTAATCGTTCAAATGATTAACAAACTTAATTAAAATTACGAATTTACTCCACTATTAACTTTTTATCATTTTACAATATTAAAATTACATTTATACCACATTTACTTACTTACGATAGCGATATAATTACAATCAATCATTTCATATTCTTTAGCGGCTTCGCTAGTTAGAAATAATCGAAATAAATAAGCTGACAGAACTCTTTATGAGAGAGCCTCTAATATTTACAGCGGTGTCATTGTTAAATTCGAAAATATTTGCGTGAAGAATTTAGCATTATGGCTACAAGCGAAATCGTCCAGCAGAAACAAACAATAGAATTAAATATTGGTAATACAAAAGCCTCACGAAAGTTTCAGGTTCAATGAATGTCGGTCAGTCCTGCCAAAAGCTTTAATCAAACACGGAGATATCTCCTTTCACCGCCGTTCCTCCGACCATTAAAGATTTATCCTATTGACGGAAAATTGGTCAGAATGATAATCTCTGGTTTTTCGTGGATCATTGATGAAAGCGCATTGGGAAAACTTCTGTTACCGTTCTCGGGTCGAAAACGTACGCCATTTCAGTTTATTTGGAAAATTTCTTATTACCGTTCATGGCACAAATACGTACAGCATTTCGATTTATTTCCAGAGAAAATTTATTTACTTTAGAGGAAAGAACAATTCAATGTTTAGAGGAAAGAACAATTCAATGTTTAAAGTTAATGATTTTTCTAATATGGATGAGAATGAAGAGTTTAATATTTAAAGAATTAAATGTGAAATAAAATGTTACGAATATTTGGACACTTTTGCCTCTATGAGGATTGTATTTAGTGAAAAATGACTTAAGTAGATTTAGTGGTGGTTTTATAGAGTGGGAATCGAACATGGATCTATGTCTATCGATACTTGGAAGGTGTTTAGTGTAAAGTGAAAAAAAAACTTATTTTATTGGGAGATGTTTTTTACATCTCAAGTATGAGAGAGATGTGTATTTACAAAAATATTAATAACAAAAAATATTTCAATGTGTATTATATATAAATTATTTCAATATAAACTTTATATATATGGGTCTAATGGTTAAGAATATGTGTTTTCTCCTAGGAGAAATAAACAAGGGAATCTCATACACCAATTTGTTTAATCGTAACCTTAAATTAGGTTATATATGAAAAAAAATTGCACCTTAATTTATTATTCTATTTCAAATAAAAGATATATATACAATTGACCAAAAATACAATGTGAAGTGCAATTATATATATATATATATATATATATATATATATATATATATATATATATATATATATATATATATATATATACTTTCATTTAATAAATTTTGCAATAAGATGGATTTATACTAATATTGTAAAGTGTGTGTTTTAAATTTTGTGTTAATACTATTTTTTTTAAAGTAACATCTCTTTTTTTTCTTTTTTTATGTGACTTATTTTCCTCCAAAACTCTCTAACTCACTGTTAAAATTAGGTTGGATTGGGGTCAAACTTAATGGAACTACACTCTTCATACTTACATTGTTGCGAGGACTCCTAGGTATGATGGAAGTCTCTACTAGGAATCAAATATAGGTTAGTGTAGGAAATTATTATTTGTTTAATGTTGTGGTTTAATACTATGCATGTGTTGTGAATAAACTAACATAGATATCAATTATGAGATATAGATAATTTATAAAGAATTACCTATACTATAAACTGTAGGTTTCTAGGTCTTTTCTAATCTGTGTGTTATTAATCCAAAGTGGGTTAGGGTATGTACAAAGGGAATTCATCTTATTGACCAATATCTTATCATGTTCATTCATAAAAGGGGTTTTTAAATTGTGAAAAATCAATTCAATATATTGTAGGTATTTGGAGGGGGTTTTGTGGTGGTAATACAAGGCATCAAGAGGTTTATAGGTATTGGGGGGTATAAAAAGGGGTATCTAGTAAAAGTAGGGTTTTTATTTGAAATATGTATTGGGAGGGGGTTCAACAAAATGATTTTGGGAGGTATTTATCAATATCTAGTGAAATTAGAGGTATTCATCAATATCTCACGAATGCACATGTTATGTCACAGGTTAATGAGTGAAGACCCCATGGGTATGTACATCTTCATAGGCTACGTAGTCAAATCATTCCATGGATGGGATCCCTTGTCCCACAAACAAGGGGTCTCATACATCAATTTGGTGTGTCGTTAGGTCATGACCTTCAAAATAGATTATTTATTATTATTTATATTGAGCATGTGTTATGAATAATGCAACAGATTTAAAACTTATGAAATATGGATCTATTGTCTTTAAAGAATTAACCATACTAAAATATTTTTCGATTTAGAAGGTGATTTTCCATGGGTTGATGTGATACTATCCTCTCGAGTCCCTATCACATCACGCTAGATCTGGAGTGCAAATTTCTAAGTTGGTGTGATATAAACATCCTCCCTATCAAATCAACTAGAATTTGGATTGCAAATCCTTAAGTCCTCCCTCACTTAAATACTATCATTGATAAGATATGTATTTAGAACATATATAGAATTGTTGATAACATGTGTATATTTTATAATTTCCCTTTTACTTTTGATAGCATGCTCCCTCACTTTAGTGAAAATGTTTCCAACATATACTTATATCATATGTAGGACCTTATAACATGTGGATGTTATAGTATCATTTTCACACAATGTTGTCTTTTCTTACATGTTGGTGACATGTTTCCCCACATAGCTATTAAAAAAGTTAAATACACTTAAAAGATATAATTATAACACATGAATGACCTTATTACATGTGTACTATTAGTACCATTTTCATATGATTTCCTCATAAACCTATTAATAATTCCAAATGTATCTAACATTATGATGATGTGATCTTTTCTTTGATTTAATATTGCCAGCCTTTTAACTTTACCATGTGAATCTTTCTTATCTTAATATAGCTAAAGTTCTTTAGTGATAGCGATTATTATATGAAATTCAAATTTCCTTAAGGACCACAAAGTTCCCAATAATTCATACATCACTTAAGGATTTACATGGAAGATGTAATAACACCATCCACTAGGAATCAAACTTTGGCCACTTAAAGGAAAAATCTCACTTATTTATTGTTGGAACAAACCTTGCTTAACCACATATGTATTATTATTAGGCATGTTTTCTGAATAATTTGGCATACATAAAAATTATGAGGTCCAAAGAATTTATAAAGAATTATTGTACTATATGGTACATTTTTTTCTAAATGACATGTTATTATTTGTGGTGGGTGTGTGTTGTGAATAATCAATATACATAACAATTATGACATAGACAATCAATATACATAACAATTATGACATAGACAATCAATATACATAACAATTATGATATAGAGATGGTTTCTAAAGAATTATGAATTACCCATACTAAAACATTTGTCTATTTAAAAGGTAATTTGTATTGAGTTAATGTGATAACATCCTCCTTGTACAATAAACCTCTTTTGGAGTGAAACCCCTAATTTAATAGGATAACATCCTCCCTATCACATAAAACAGGTTTTGGATGCAAATCTCCCTCACTCCAATACTAAAATTTCTAAAATATATGCTTTACCATATAAAGAATTACCACTCACATATTGATTCTATAGTGTTCCATTCATAACATACTCCCACACTTTAGTACTAACATTTTTAACATATATATTTTATAGCTCATATAAAAGATTTTAGATACCATTTAGATTCTATAGTATCAATTTTACATAGTTTTTCCACACACATTAGAAAATCACAATTACAAACTTTAGCCACACACCTATTGAAAAGTCAACAACACTTAACATATACTTTAGCATGTGAAGAAATTTATAGTCTTTACTCTATACTATCATTTTTATATGATGTATGTTTTCTTACATGTGATATGTAAAGGATATTATCACATATGTACTATATAATACTCCTTTTACATGTTTTTCTCATATGCATATTTAATAATAGAAAAAACATATTCAATAATAGAAAAAACAATGATCATTATTTGTGACATGAATTTTTTTTTGGCTTAATACTGACAACAATATCTATGTGCACGAATGACATGTAAGATTTTTTGCTCAACATTTTTTACATGTTAATGCCACAAAAATATCTTCAACCCTCAAACATTACCTAAGTAATCCAACACACTATTTCAACTAAATTTCTTTGATATTCAATCCTCAAACTTTACCTAAGTAGTCCAACACACTATTCCAACTAAATTTCTTTGATGAAAGGTCAAAGTAACACATTATTTTCAATAATTAAATAAAATATGAATGTTCAACCCTCAAACTTTACCTAGATAGTCCAACACACTATTCCAACTAAATTTCTTTGATGAAAAATCAAAGTAACACATTATTTTCAATAATTAAATAAAATATGGATAATAAATGTATTTTATTGAATTGATATAATTTATATATTTTTATATTTTTATAAGAAAAACACTTATATTTTGCATGTTTTCTTACATTCTTCCCTACATATTAGAAAATGTTATATAATACCTTCTTACATGTTTTTTCCATATGCCTATTCAATCGCATTAAAAATAGTCAACTTTATAGTCTATAGTTCATAATATACATTTTATATATGGTGTGTTTTCTTACATATCAGTTATATATGAAAAATATTATCATATATATGTTATATAATACCTTTTTTTTTTTAATATGATTTTCTCATATACTTATTCAATAACACAAAAAATAAAATAGTTAGCATTAGTTGTGATGTGAATAGTCCTAGTTTAATATTGCCTAATAATGTGTATGAGTAACATGTAAGCCTTCTAAACAAAGTCAAACACAACAAGCTTCTCAGAAAATATGAATGTCGAGGGCAGCAGGAACATCAACTCTACTGTGACGAACTAGGGTTTCTGCAGATTTTTCGTGGTGCCGGGCTCTAGCAAGGGCCCCAATGGGGCTTCCGCCACCCAACGGAGGAGAGCCGGCGAGCGGCTCTTACAGGCAAGTCACAGCAGGCGGCGCGGAAGCAGAGA
>ML783490.1:61753-72535 GCA_009831015.1 Picea engelmannii | reverse complement strand
GCTAGACTTAGTAAATGTATTCCTGAACCTGGTTCTGAGAAGGACTTTTATATAATACAAAATCTTGCTTACAAAAAAAAAAACATGTAAGCCTTCTATATATTATATAATACTTTTTTTTATATGCTTTTCTCATATACCTATTCAATAACACAAAAAATAATTAACATTATCTCTGATATGAACAATCCTAACTTAATATTGCCTAACATTGTGCATGAGTAATAAGTAGGTTTTCTTTGACTTAATATTTTTTTTTGCACGTAGTTAATTCCATAAAAATAGCTTCAACTCCCAAATTTTATTTAAATAGTCTAACACATTATTTCATCTAAATTTTTTTGGTGAAAACCACTAGTTAAAAAAACACATAATTTTCAATAATTAAATATAATATAGATAATAATAATAATAATCTATTTTTAAGATCAAGATCAAGTTAAATATCAAATTAATGTATAAGATCCCTGCATCTAACAATTTGACTATTAAAATCTAGAAAAATATACATACCCTTCCCCTCTAAATTAAAATTTTATATATTTTGTTAAATTGATATTTTATATATATCAATACTATTATAATAAAACACTATATTTTATATGTTATATTCTTTTTTACATTTAGTTTAGTAATATATGAAAGATAGTATCACATATTTACAAAATAATACCCCATATTTACTAGAAGAATACCCCTTTTACATGTTTTTTAATATGCCTATTTAATAACACCAAAAACGATCATCATTATTTATGATGTGAACTTTAATGGTTTAATATGGTCAGCGTCACAAGTAACATGCAAGTAATCTTTGGCCTAACATTTTTCACATGCAGTTAATGCTACGAAAATAATTCCAATCCTCAGACTTTAATGAAGTGGTTGTTCTTAACTAAAAGTCGTAGTCGGACACACAATTTTCAATAAATAAATAAAATATGGATAATAAATATGTTTTATTGGATTGATATGGTTTATATATTTCACTATAGTAAAAATAATATTTTTTAAAATAATAAGATTTAAAATTATACAATTTTAAATATAAAACACTAATCAAAGTAATTGTTTATCAAATTAAAAGTAAGTGATAAAAAATATTTTTTAAAACATATATTTATAATATAAAAAATTATATAATTTAACATTTATTTATATTTATATTGGCAAAATGCTAAAAAACAATATATATATATATTTTTAAAACATATATTCAAAAATATAAAAATATATATAATTTAACGTTTATTTATATTTATAAGTTTTAAAAGAAAATGTTTATATACATTGTATAACCGAAAGCAAGAGCTCAATATAAAGTACAATGAAAATATAAATTTATACATAAAACACACACATAACAAGATTTGGTTGTGAGTTTCTTCGAAGATATAGTAGGTTGTGTTCTTAAACAAGCATTATTATTTATTATTAACAAATTGCAATAGCTTTATAAGATGAAAAAACAAATACTTTGTTTATATTTGGACACGGACAGGTTTTGATGGAAGATTTTAGGGGTTGGTTCTAGGGTTACAGGTTCGGAAATGAGAAGAATGGTAACCAAAGGGGGAGGGAGAGAGACTCCCTCCTACAAGTAAGTTGTGGTGGATAGAGGGAAAATTCCACACGACGTAGGGTTTAAGGATCCTTTGACAAGGACCTCGAGGTCAAGGCTAGAGCAACATAATGAGGATAGCTAGGGAAAAAAAGAATGAGTGGGGGAGGAGACCAAGGAGGCTCGAAGCAGTACGTTGAATTCGACAAACCCAAGTGGGGGAGGAGGGAACAATCCACCAAAAACAACGTTAATCCCAAAGGTTATTCTAGAAGACCCCTAGACCCAACTCTTCAGAGACTAGATGAAGACGCATGCCCTGATCTGCAAGTTTATGGGTTTTGGGCCTACATAAAAGACCTTGTGTAGCTGGATAAAGTATCAATGGAAGCCGAGTGGAGAAGTAGACTTCCACCTAGGATCAAAAGGATTTTTTACAATAGTCTTCATGAATTTAGAAGACAAAGATAAGATCTTTGAGGGGGGACCTTATTTCCATGCATCAGCGTGATTGTATATGCGACCTTGGAAGGAAAACTTCTCCCCAGAAAAGGACACCTTTAAATGCGTCCCAGTCTGGCTCAAGTTATACTCCCTCTCGCTGGATTACTGGTTGTTTTCCACCTTCGAAGCCATAGGGAACAAGCTGGGGAAATATGTCAAGACGTCCAATGCAACATTAAAATGGAAGTATACATCCTATGCGAGAATTTGTATAGAGATGGATGTCTCGAGGGCACTACTAGAGGAAATAAGTCTGGAATTTAGGGATGAGGAATGGATCCAAAGCATAGACTATGAACATATCCCGTTTAGATGCAGAAGGTGTCATGAACACGGGAACCTACTAAGATAATGTCCGCTAAACAAAAAAACAGAGCAGGAAAACTAAAAACAACACGAGGATGAGGATAGTTTTGTTAGGACAAACCACAAAGGCAGAGGAAATAGGAGATAAGGAAAACCCCCCACAACGAACAACCCAGAATCAAGGAATAGATTCGAAGGTGGGGAAACCCAAAACAGGGGGAAGAGGAGGAAGAGAAAAGGCGAAAGGAAAGGGAGACAAATGAACAAGAAGAAAGTAAGACCACATAGAATCAAAACCCTCAAGGAAATCACAGGAACAACAAGGGATCAACTAAAGAAGGAGACATAGACACAAATACCCCAATGCAGGAGGTAGATGGGGATTTAGAAATGACACCAAGCGAGGTTAGAACAGAAGACCCAGACCTAAGAGATATCGTGGAAAGGGAAGGGATAGACCTCCCGAATATACTGGAACAATGGAAAAAGAAAGGAGTTAACAATATACCTATAGATCAATTGGATCACATCCAATACCTCTTCCTTTTGAGGGAGGAAAAAAAAACCAGAGGAACCAAATGAATGCATGGAGAAATAGGAAACATGGGCATCAAAATAGGAGACGGTCAGCTACAATAATCACTAAAGAAGGAAAGACATAAGAAAGGGAGAAAATAAAAAAGCGTAGCCCTACAGGAATTAGGAGCGCTTTTGATAAACTTAGGTAAGATCAAATATATTTTTCCTAACTCCCCCCCATACGTTTAAAATGAAGGTTATAACTTGGAACATAAGGGGCGTGAACAACCCTAGAAAACAAAGAAACCTAAAAAATATACTGAAGATGGAACAACCAGATGTATGCTTCATTCAAGAGACCAAATTAAATATGGTCAAAATGGAAATAATAAGTAAGAAGTACTGGAATAGGTACAATTTTCTGACTATAGACGGTCAAAACACTGCGGGAGGCATTCTCACCATATGGAATCCACAAATGGTGAATATACTCTCAGCAAAATCCACTAGGCACTCATTATCTGTAAAAATGGAAGTGATAGGGAACACAAAGGAGGTCATATGCACCGATGTATATGGACCCCAGATGCTAGAAGATAAAAAAAATAATTCTCCTAGACTTAGAAAACCTAAGGGAGCAGAATAGTAACCTTCATTGGATTCTAGCAGGAGAATTCAACATTATAGCCACATTGGCTGAGAAAAAAGGGGGAAATAAAAGATTGGGAAGATATGTTTAAGAGTTCACAACTTTCATTGAAGGAACGAAACTAGTGGACATTAGGACTAGCAATGGAAAATTTCCCTAGAACAATAAAAGAAATCTACACCACCAGGTGGCTATGAGGCTAGACAGGTTTCTAGTCTCAGAATCTATAATCTTGCAAGGTTTAGCTCTGGAAGGAAGCATCCTCCCCTGGGGGGGCTCGGACCACTGGATGGTTCGACTAGAGGAAAATTTTCAGGCAACACCAAAGAACAAGCCTTTTAGATTTGAGAAGTTCTGGATTGACCACCCAATCTTCAAGGAGAACTTCAAAGCTTGGTGGCAAGAGGAAACCCAGGAACAAGGGACAAAAATTTTTAGACTTCAGAAAAAACTCAAGAAAATAAAGGAGAAACTCAAGAAGTGGAACATAGAAGTTTTCGGGAACACAGACCAGGCTAAAATATTGATAGAGGAAAGAATGGAAAGGCTTCAGGAGCAGTGCATTCAAGAAGGCTACACCGAGGAAAGGAAAAATGAGGAGAACCAATTACTCCATAATTGGGAAGCTAGATGTAAGCAAAAAGAGACCCTTTGGAGACAAAAGTCCAGAGTTCAGTGGCTTAAGGAAGGGGAAATAAATACTAATTTATTCCACAGATCAACTATAGTGAGAAGATCTCATAATTGTTTTTTGAAGATCTGGGATCAAGATGGGATAGAGAGAGAGTCCCACTAGGACAATTTAAACACTCTGGTCAAACATTTCCAGGAGATAGCCAAAGAACCCGACCTGGATCGGACTGAAGAAATCCAAAGGATTGTAAGGCGTATCCCTAAGTTGGTAACAAAGGAGCACAATGTCAACCTTTTCAAACCCATATGAAAGGAGGAAGTCTACCAAGTGATCCAGGAGATGCCAAATGGAAAGGCCCCAGGCCCAAATGGTTTCACAGTGGACTTTTTTTAAGCTTGCTGGGATGTGATTAAGTATGATATTTATGGTATAGTGGAGGACTCTAGACACTCATCCTCAATCCTGAAAGCACTAAATGCCATGATGATCACTCTGATACCGAAATAAAATGAAGCCAAAACTCTTGATCGCTATAGACTGATATCCCTGTGCAATGTGGTGTATAAGACAATTTTGAAAGTAATAACAAATAGATTGAAACCCCTACTCCCCACTCTGATCTCAAAGGAACAGGCGATATTTGTGGATGGAAGGCAGATACTGGATAACATCATACAAGCCCATGAAATAATACACACCCTAAAAAGTAAAAAGAAAGCGAGGATGTTAATCCAGTTGGATTTGGCCAAAGCATCTGACAAAATAAGCTGACACTATATGGCGAAAACGATGGAAGCCTTTGGGTTTGACCAACACTATATTAAATGGGTAATCAACTTAGTTTCTACAACTAGTTTCTCACTACTAGTAAATGCAGCACCAACCAAACCATTATACCCCTCTAGGGGTATAAGACAAGGGGACCCTTTATCCCCTTTCCTATTTATTTTAGTGATGGAAGGGATAAGATGAAGCATAAGGACACCAACGGTCGAAGGTGAAATCAAAGGCCTAAAACCGTTTGAAGACTGCCCAACCTCAACACACCAACAATTTGTGGAGGATACCATGCTCCACGAAATTCCCACAGTCAAGAAATCAATGGTGTACAATTTTTTTTTAGCATATTTTGGAGACACCTCTAGGGATGAAATAAACCACTCTAAATCTATGATCTACTTTTCCAACACAAATATTGCAGTCCAAAGGAACTTCACCAACATTTTGGGGTTTGAGAGGAGAACACTTCCAACGAAGTATTTGGGGGTGCCCTTGACAGACAAGGCTTGTAGGAATACAACGTGGGAAGGGATCATCAACAAGATGCACGAGAGGGTTAAAAAATGGACTTACAAAACTCTTAACCTAGCAGGTCGGTTAATCCTAAAAAAAGAAATCCTACAAGCAATCCCAACCTATCTTATGTCAGTTTTTCCAGCCCCAAAAGGCATCTTACAAAAAATCAGAGCAATCCAGAGAGACTTCCTTTGGAGAGGAGCTAAGGATAAAATAAATGGGCTTTGGTGGCTTGGGACAAATTGGGAAGACCAAATAACAAAGGGGGACTCGAGATACAAGATCATCAAGTAAAAAATGATGCGTACAGGGAAAAATTGTGGTGGAGATGGGTAAAAGACAGCTCCATGCTATGGTTTAAGCTGTGGAAAGAAAAATACGCCCTAGGTGTTAAACCCCATGAGATGATCAGGTTCACGGGTACAGGGGAAGGTTCAACCATCTGGAATCTAGCCTGGAGAAATAAAAAATGGATACAGGGTCACAATTTTTGGGAAATTAGGAATGGGAGAACAATGAGATTCTAGGAAGATGCTTGGCAACTGGAACCCATAATGGAAAACCAGGAAAAAGAGGTTATCAAGAAAGATTTGATTGGGCAAGGGAAAATTAAAGTCTATTAGTACTGGACATAGAGGGAGGAGAACACCAGATGGAGAATTTGGGACAACATACAACCACAAAACAGAGCTCAGGAAGCCCCGATGGTAAAAGAGATTGAGGAGGAATTGGGAAAGAGGAAAATTTGGGTCTCAGACGAGGAGGATCAATTAATACGGGGAAGGAAAAATGGAGGGGAATTCAATCTAAAAGAATCTTGACACTATATAAAAGGACATGACCAAGAAAATCAAGAACCCTACTGGGAGAGGCTCTGGAATTTCCCTCAATGGCCCAAGATTAAAATGTTTAGATGGTTGATCTTACACAAGAAGATATTGACCTAGGAGAATCTAACAAAAGGAGGATTCAATGGACCCTCAATATGTCATCTGTGTGAAATCCAGGAAAAAACGACTGATCACCTCCTAGATGAGTGCAATTATACAACCGAGATCTGGGATTGGGTGGCTATAATTTACCGTAAGTCAAATAGGGTAACGGGTGATATCAGAGCCACAATTAAGAACTGGAAGGAGATGTATAGCGATGATGAGGTGGTTAACCTCTGTTGGGGGATAATGTCGGGGATGGTAATATGGGAAATTTGGAAAGAAAGAAACAAGAGAATTTTTAGGAATGAAAGCCAACTGACCTCTAGGATAAAGGATATTATTATATCCCAAATAAGAGAGATAGTGCAGATCTTTAACCTTAACAATTCCAAAAATCTAAAATCAGGCCAAGATATGAGAATTCTGGAAATGTTTCATTTGAAAGAATGGAGCCTTAACATACCTGTGGCTTGAGCTCCACGGATACAGGTAGGATTCAATACCTGGTTTCCTCCTTTGACAGGTTTCATCAAATTGAATTTCGACGGGGCATCGAAGGGAAATCCTGGATTGGCAGGAGCTGGCGGGGTAGTAAGAGATAATGGAGGGATCATCATATGCCTGTATGCCGAGAGCATAGGTAACTCTACAAATAATGCAACGGAGTTTGGAGCTCTAAAACAAAGCCTGAAAATTCTACGTAGAGAGGGCATGGCGAATGTCATAGTGGATGGAGATTCGACACTGGTCATCAACACAACGAAACAAATTTAGTATGGAACCAAGGTCAGAAAGGTGATAAGGCATTGGTGTCTAGCATACTCCCTTCAAGGAATCAAGAATCACCTGCAAACCTTGAACACAATAGAGTTTAGATGGATTCGCAGGTCGACTAATGCGTTGGCAGACATGCTAGCCAACGAAGGAGTGAACAGTGAGGGATATGTGCTATACGAGGTTTGGTCCATAATTCCAAGGGTTCAACTTAGATTAGACTGCATCCACTTTGCAGAACAAGATCATGGTGGCATCTTCAGGGACGATGGTCACATCAGGGATGAAGTAGGGCTCTCTGACCTGACGTGAGACCCAGGAGGCATATGATGGTCACAACACCTAGCCCCCAGCTATCATGTCGGAACAAGACAGGAAGAAAGTGGGTAGAATGATGGAAGTACAGAACAACATAAAGGATATAGAAGATAGTATGGGAGAGAGGTCAAGTAGCAGGCTAGAAATTCATGACGAGATAAGGGGTTTGGATATGGTGGTAATTAAGGGAGGGTCACCGACCCCCGGGACAAGTATGGGACCTAGAGTGTCTAGATACAGAGATAACAGGGATAGAAGCAAGGATTGGGGAAGAAATCGTAGCATAATGGCTGGATATGCCTTACCTGATAATAAGGAGGGTCGAGCTCACCACCTCCGACTAGAATTAGTAGAAGGTACAAGTAATCAGAAGAGGGACTTTTATAAGAAGAAGAGATGTAGACAGGGCTACAACCAGAAGGGTTTAGCTAGTGGTGAAAGGTATAGTCTCAAGCTCAGGTCGGTTAAGGGGAGACACAGAGTGAGGTACCAGGAGAAAGGTCATAGTAGAGATTCAGGTAGTAATAGGGGAATGTCATGTATGAAACATACCCAAAGAAAGAGAATTCCCCAGGGGAAGGAGATCCCAGAAAGCTTGAGGCATTTGACGAGAATCGAGCAGGCTGTGAGAGATGCAGCGAACACGTTCCAAAAGATGGTCTCGCAGAAATGGAAGGAAGTAGTGAATAAGTGAGAGGAGGAGATCAAGGAGGAGCATAGTTGAAAGGAGTGGGGGGAGATCACCCAGGAGGTAGACTGGATAAAATATTTGGGGTCCGCCTGCCCCAAGGAGACCCTTTATTACAGAATGGTGGAGATGGTGTGGGTCACCAAAATGTTGATAGGTAAGGTAAAGTCTGATCAGGAGGAGGCACACAAGGATGACCAACGGGAGATTAAACACATGCTGGAAGAAATTCATCGTCAAATCAACGACTTAGAAACCATCGTTGAGTTGTTAGTGGAAGTAGAGAAGAGCTATCAAAGTAAACAAGAGTGGCTCACAACGCAGTTCCATCTGTTCCTAAGATGCGTCCACCATTTGGACATAACACCTGCAGATGGCCAAGGAGGACTGGCTCAGACCCGAAGGACCAGAACAATCTCCCCAAAGGAGGACAAAAAATGCCAAGCGGGTGGGGTGACAGGCCACTCCCAGGTGCTCTAGCGCTTTTTAGTTTTTTGTCGATGTTTCCTTTTGTTTGTACTGGCAGTTATGCCTAGGATGTAGTTGGGTGCATTGTAGGTAGTTGCAGTCTTTGGTACTCTCATCCAAAGGCCAGGAAAATATGCCCATGACTTAGTTGATCGGATAGTTAGTTTTCTCTCTTTTTTGTAGATATGTCTCTCAAACTTTAAAATGGAGGACTGGACTGGTTTCGAGTTTTGGCAGACCAGTAACCTCTAGGCATATGATCAAGGACGAGCATTAAGGTGCATACTTGGTCTCGTTTCCTTTTGGCATACCAATAACCTCTAGGCATATGATTAAGGACAAGCATTAAGATGCATACCTGGTTTGGTTTTCTTTTGGCAGACTAGGATCACCATTTTGTATCATAGTTATTACAGTAATATAGTTTTCTACTCTGATTTACAAAAAGAAATGAAAAGACAAATTATTTTATAAAAAAAATTGATAAAAAAATGTAATAATAAATATATCATTAAAATAAAATAAAAATAACTAAAAAGAAAAAAATAATAATTTAAAAAGTTAAATAATTTATTAAGATATTATATTATACAAATAATATTATAAAAATCCAATTTATTAAAGATGGAATGATAATTTATTAATAAATAAGTATCATAAAATTAAATTGAATTTTTTATTAAAAGCATGTAATTAATAATTAAATTTCTAATAAAATTAAAATAATTAAATCTCTAATTCTAAAAATAAATAATTAAATTTCCAAAATTACAAAAATAAAATCAAACAATATTCTTGAACTTAAGTATGGTCCATATTTTGTGGTCCTTGATGTTTCTTAGGAAAAGTTATGTATAACCTATAATGATTAAGAAAATCTAACGACTATGTATCGTCCATATCGTGTAATCTAACGTCTATGTATCGTCCTTATCGTGTGACTCAGGAGGCTTGCCATGAAAAGCTCTCTATAACCATAATTCATTTTGTAGTAATTGCTTTATTTAGATGTGAATATTATCTTGTGTTGTTTTTCCAATCTATTGAATCCCAATAGGACATATCTCTTAATTCTGGGATCAATCTCCTTCTCTTTGTTCATTTCTTTATACAATCTCCTTCTATTTGTGATTTTATTTGTTCATTTCTTTAATAAATATTATGTAAAGTTTTTTATAAAATTTAATAAATATTATGTAAAGTTTTTTATAAAATTTATAATTATGAGAAGCTAAATAGTTAGATAAATTTTATTTTTTCTTCTATTTAACATTAAAAATATTTTATTCTAAAATTATGATTATAAATAATTTTATTTTTTATATTTATTTAAAAAATTGTGTTAAAATTTAAAACATAAAATGTGGTAATATTAATAATTATAGTTAAATTCCCCGGATGGGGTGTTAGTGGACTCCAGGTGGCAGAGAACAGGAATGGATGCGTTGCAGACCCATGCGCAGGCACGTGATCGCCCCGTGCCGCAGGGCTCGACCGTCCCGGGAAATGAAAGCGTTTAAATGGAGTTGATGGGCAAGAGCAGGGGCATTTACGCCACCCTACGCCTCCCACATAACAGCAGTATGGCTTGGTCTGTAGATTACGTTCTTCCTCCCTGCTCGCGATCGGAAGGGCTCCTCCCCTCTCGACGCAAGCACACTCTGGCCTTCAAGGCTACTCGGCCCTCCGGCTACCTGCATTTCCGACTGCTCGCTCCTAGCGCAAATCCTCGCCAACCTGCACACATGAGAGAACGAATCAAAGGGAAGCCCAAGCGGGGCTCCCCTTGGCAGCCTTCTCGACCTTCCCTCTCGGCCTCGACCTCCCCGATAACTGGTTCCTCTGCCCACCCGCCAACTCTCTCCCCGAGCGACTCCCCTGCTCCTGTGAAATCAAAAAGGCGCAAATCTTCGGGCACCTCCACTCCTCGGCAACCTTCACTCCCTCGCGCCTTGGCCACCATTCCGAGCGGCTCGCCCATTACTCTGCGCAGTCCTAGTGATCCTCGACTGCAATTCTACGCCTCAATGTCTTTCCCAGCATCCGCGAGCACCTGGCGAAACGAGCCTCGAGCCTCTGGGACAGCCAAGCGTCTATGGCTCCCTCCACCGAATCACCTTGACAAAGACA